>SJYV01002871.1:105704-171328 GCA_006410875.1 Neotragus pygmaeus | reverse complement strand
CGGACACCACTGAGCAACTGAACTGAGCTGAACTGAACAAGTCAATGTTATACATATATAACATTATATTGTTATATATATGTTAATGTTTTATATATATATATAATATTAATATAATAATAGGATTCCCTGTAGCTCAGGTAGTAAAGAATATGCCTGCAATGCAGGAGACCTGGGTTTGATCCCTGGGTCAGGAAGACCAGAGAAGGAAATGGCAATCCACTCCAGTATTCTTGCCTGGAGAATTCTGTGGACAGAGGAGCCTGGGACTCTGCATTCAGTTGGATATATCTTCCCTTTCTGCTTTGCCTTAGACCTTTCTCGGCTACTTGTAAGCCCTCCTCAGATAACCACTTTGTCTTGTTACATTTCTTTTTCTTGGGGATGGTTTTGGTCACTATCTCCTGCACAGTGTTATGAATCTCTGTCCATAGTTCTTCAGGCACTCTGTCTACCGGATCTAATCCTTTGAATGTATTCATCACCTTCACTGTATAATTATAAGGGATTTTATTTAAGCCATATCTGAATGGTCTAGTGGTTTCCCTACTTTTTCCATTTAAGCCTGGATTTTGCAATAAGGAGCTCATCATCTGAGCCACAGTGAGCTCCATGTCTTATTTTTGCTGACTGTATAGAGTTTCTCCATCTTCAGCTTCAAAGAATGTAATCAATCTGATTTCAGTATTGACCATCTGGTGATGTCCATGTGTAAAGTCGTCTCTTCTGCTGTTGGAAGAGAGTGTTTGCCATGACCAGTGTGTTCTCTTGATGAAGCTATTTTAGCCTTTGCCCTGCTTCATTTTGTACTCTTAAGACCAAACTTGCCTGTTACTTCCAGTATCTCTTGACTTCCTACTTTTACTTTCCAATCCCCCATGATGAAAAGGCCATCTTTTTTGTGTGTTAGTTCTAGGAGGCCGTGTAGTTCTTCATAGAACCATTCAACTTCTGCTTCTTCAGCATTAGTGGTTGAGGCATAGACTTGGATTACTGTGATGTTGAATAGTTTGCCTTGGAAATAAACCAAGATCATTATAACATTTTTGAGATGAACCCAAGTACTGCATTTTGGACTGTTTTGTTAATGTATGATTGATTGCAAATGTTAATCACTTAAAGGAGATTTCATCAGCATTGTAGGTAGACCTTGTCCAATTGGCTGAAGGCCTTAAGAGTAAAAACTGAGGCTTCTTGAAGATAGAGGGAATTCTTCCTTAAGACTGTAACATAGAAAAAAAAAATACTGTAACATACAAATTCTGCCTGAGTTTGCAACCTGCTGGCCTCCCCTATGGGATTCAAACTTAAGACTGCAATGTCAAGTCTTCAATGAGTTTCCAGTCTACCACCCTGCCTTAGAGATTTTGGACTTGACAGCCCCTACCCCACAAATGCATGAGTCAATTCCTTAATAAAAAATCTCTAAATATATATAATATAATATAAAGTGACCTTTTTGGGCTTTGCTGGTGGCTCAGTGGCAAAAGAATCCACTTGCCAATGCAGAAGATGTGGGTTCAATCCCTAGGTCAGGAAGATCCCCTGGAGAAGGAAATGGCAACCCACTCCAGTATTCTTGCCTGGGAAATCCCATGGACAGAGGAGCCTGGCGGGCTATAGTCCATGGGGTTGCAAAGAGTTGGACATGACTGATCAACTAAATAACATCAACAGATTTGACCCTTGAATACCTCCAGTTTCAGCTACACAGGTCCATTTATGTACAAATTTTTTTCAATAGTAAATTCTACAAAATCTGTGGTTGGCTTAATCTGTGGATGTGGAGGGCGAACTGTAAGTTATGTGGGGATTTCTGATGTTTGACTGGGTGGAAGATTGATGTCTCTAATCCCTCTGTTGTTCTGGGGTCAACTGTATAGTGTCTCATTTTGATTCTCTTTCTCTAGAGTATCCTTACTGATAGACCTTGTTTCTTATACAAAATGGGATTCTAGAAAAAAATTAGATCTTCCTTGGTTATGTTAGAAATTCTGTTGAGAATCTCCTCTTGACTTTTGACATTTCTTCTGACTAAATGGAGATGAGCAGCTCTCGAGAACAACTGGCTGACTTGCTTTTGTTTTTGTTTTCTTTTTGGAAACTAGCCCTTCATTCTCTTTTTCCAGTCAATTGGCTATTCCCTACAGCCTTTCACTTCAAATTTACCACTCATTTCCACACACCTTCTGGGAGTTTCCACTCCACTAACGCTCTCTTTTCTTTCCCATTTCTCCTTGTGGCTATCTTGTCATGACCACTCATTAATCATGGAAATCATTTTGCAAATCAGGCTGGGGGGAACCTCACAGCCATGAGATACAGCTCAGGGAAAGCCAGAATAAGAGCCTTACACCAAGCTCTTTGCACCACATATTATTTGCACCACAGATCTTCTATCATCTGAACAATTTTCAGGGAACCAGGGTTTTGTTAAGAATTTGCAGGCATGTGTGGAGCTTTAAAGGATTCTGTGGAGGGCTCCTGGAATCCCTTGGGACTAACTAAAGCATGCCAGTCCCTCCTTACCACAAAAGCTGGTGTTTGCCTGTTCTGGACAAAGTGCTTGATTGCTTACCCATGGATATTGATGTCCTAAGAAATCTTCATCTACTTCAGGGGGCACAGCTCAGGGAAGCCAATTAATTAAACTTGTTTTCCAGCTGATGCATTGCCACTGTTTAGGCAAAGCACAAATTAGAAGCATATTGCATCTGAAGGCCTGGTCATCTCTCACTATTGACTCTAATTGCCCAAGAAGAAGAAACAAGACAGAAACTAAAGAGTGGTGGCAAGGGACTTATGAATGCCAAGGAAATGGTTACTGAATGCTGATTATGTGTCAAATTGTGTCACTCATGTTACCTCATTTTAGACTCACAGAAACCCTGTGAGATAGATTTTAGAATTATCCCAACTTCATGAGTAAGAAAATAGGATCAGAGAGGTTGTATTACTTTCCTAAGGACATACAGCTCTTCAGTGACAGAGACGGCAGGAAAAACAAAGCAAGAGTAACAGTTCCATCCTGACCCTGGTACACTTAACAGATTGAATTTTTGCTGATCCACTGTCCTTTACTATGTCCTCTTGTCATCCACTTCCTTTTAGTCTCCACACATCAGGAAGCCGTTCTCTATTGTCCTAATAATGGATTACACTTTGCTGATCTCTCATTCTTTCATGTCAATCCCAATTGCTAAGGAATGGAATCATAGCAATTGCAAGATATGTAGCATTGCAACATACCTGCAGCGAGGAGGGCAGAACTCATCATAATGAAGATCTGAAAAAGTCTTGTTTGGTTCCTTGGTTGCAGTTGCAACTGATGAGGCTTAAGACCTTTGAAGTCCAACTGCTTTGATCCCAGGTGCTCTGTAGCTGATCCTGCCAGGCTGCTTTGATGTAAAGAAATCTACAATTCTGTGTTTATAGGATATGGAAAGTATTAGAAGGGCATGGGGATTTCATGGGACCAGTTAAGTGGCTGTTTCTAGAATCCAGGTGTGACATTTGATGAGAGCTTGAACTAGGGTGAGGAAATGCACATGAAAATAAGGCGGGGGGGATATGTTAGATTCTACATCATTAAAAATCCACAGGATGTAAAAATCTTTTGAAAATGTGAGGTGAGGAATAGGGAACATTTTAAGATGGATCATTATTGACTTCTGAGTTTTCAGAACTTTGGATAATGGTGTCTTTCACAGATGGAAGACACAGAAACAGAAACAGAGGCAGAAGCTTCAATTTCTTCTTATAAGGTCCTCATGGCAACACATGGTAGGAAGGGAATCCAGACACAGGGGACAAAAAGGCTGCAGTGACAGAAATCAAGGCCTGTCCACACAACAGCAAATGGCGAGTTATATTGAAACTGCAGAATGCACATTGAAGGAGAGGTGGAGACAAAGTTTGAAAGGTAGGTGCTAGTTCAAGAAGGGTTTTAAAAACCATGTTGAGGAGTTTTGCTTTCATCTTTAGGGGAAATGGAAAAGGAAATCGAGTTTTTAAGCAGGGAAGTAACTTGATAAAGATTTTCATTTTAGAAAAATACCTCTATTGTGCAGGAGGTAGCTTGGAATGGGGTAGTGGTATTAACAGGGGAAACTGTTGAAGTAGCTGAAACTGAGAGTTGATGGTGTTTGGGACTAGAGGAGTGGCGATTGAGATTGAGCAAAATGGATGGAATGAGAAATACTTTAAAGGGAAAATGGGTGAGATTTGTTAGTGACTTAGATGTAAAGGAGAAGAAAAGAGGGAAATCAAATATAGCTATTAGATTCTGGCTTGGGAACTAGNCCACTTCATGTGAAGAGTTGACTCATTGGAAAAGACTCTGATGATGGGAGGGATTGGGGGCAGGAGGAGAAGGGGACGACAGAGGATGAGATGGCTGGATGGCATCACCGACTCGATGGACATGAGTCTGAGTGAACTCCGGGAGTTGGTGATGGACAGGGAAGCCTGGAGTGCTGCGATTCATGGGCTCGCAAAGAGTCAGACATGACTGAGTGACTGAACTGAAGGTATAAGATGGTGTCACAGGGTTAACATTATCAGTCTTTGAGCTCCGCCCAGACTGGGGGCCACATGCTCATGGTCATCCAGTAGTTAACTTCCATTTCAGTATCTGTTTAAGAAAGAAAGAAAGTCACTCAGTCGTGTCCGACTCTTTGCGATCCCATGGACTGTAGCTTACCAGGCTCTTCTGTCCATAGGATTTTTCAAGCAAGAATACTGGAGTGGGTTGCCATTTCCTTCTCCAGGAGATCTTCTCAACCCAGGGATTAAACCCGGGTCTCCCGCGTTGTAGGCAGACACTTTCCCATCTGAGCCACCTGTGCATCAGATACAATTGTCTATGTATTTCAGGGAGGAACTAAAGATTCCGTAACTGCCATACGACTGATTGAATTGTAACCAGTTCTCCTGTTCCAACTGCTACTTTAGTCACTTCATGCTCATTTCAATTATTATTATTAATTCTTGAGCTGAATTTTTTGTGACTCAGGGGAGTCCTGGGACAATACAGCTTTTGTACAAAAAAAAAGCAGGTGAAGGACATGGGGGAGGAGTCTGCCCTAGGAAGGCCCCATAGGGTCCTGCTCAGTTACAGTTGTGTTGCCTTGGCCTTTGCAGACAGGTCTGAAACAACCTTGGAAATAGATTGCAAGAGGTGTCTACTGGGATCCCACTGTGAGGAGCCTATTCCCAAACGCGCATAGCTGGGAGACATTAGGCTTTACTATAGCTCTTCCATGGCTCAGAACCTGAGACATAACTCCTGTAAAATGTGGTGTGTGTAACATTTTCTACAGCCTTGCCCTCGCTTGGAGAAAACGTAGCCCAATCCTCTTGGAGCACCAGAGCCCAGTTGGGGCATTTTCCTATCACTGTTCTTGTGTCGTCTTTTTTATTTTCTCTTTCTTCTCCCTCTCCAGGTTTAATTTTCCGACCACTCTCTCCCTAAAATCCCTTCTCTGGTCTTACACTTCCTTTCTCTCACCCAACCTGTCCCTTTCCTGTGTTACTTCTCCCATATTTATCCTCTTTTCTCTGCCTCCTCCTCACTCTCTGTCTTTCCTCTTGCCCTTCAATCCTTCTCCCTCTATCACTTCTCTCTCCATCTTGTGCCCCCACTTTCTATTTGGCATGAATGTTGAGAAAAAAATATTAAGGAACAGAGAAGAGCACTTGATGAACTCAAGCAACATCTCTAATTAGGACAGGAAAGAGGTACTAAAACTGGCCCTCTTCTGGAGCAGGAGGTTTTTAGTTAAGGCAATTCTAGACTTCCTTAGAGTAGAACATGTGACATGATAAAGTGGAACTCAAGAGTGGGGTGTTCAAGAAGTGGGTGACCCATGTGTGTCCTTAAGACTGTCTCCTCTAAAATCCTCAGTGACAGTTTCTCTATGTGTACTAAAGAGAGGTCATTACATTGTACAGGTTTCCCAGGGCTTATCTGGCTCATTCATCTTCCCTACTTCTTCAAACCCAATGCTGCTACTCAGCATCCCTATTCTTCAGCAGTAATTCCCTGAAAACTTTGTTCCGGACACTTATCACACTGATAGAGACTTTCTCTCTGATTTCTAATCTGATTGTTCATTGATGTGATACTGAGCTTCTGGAAGAGAAAAAGCAAAATTTCCCCCAGGGTCACTTAAAATAATAAAGTAATCAGTGGTGGGTAATTACACTTAAGTGTTAGAAATTATCCATGAGAGGCAAAAGGGAACTAGCAAGTTCCAAAACAGATAGGCAGAGTCACTTATCACAGTGTATTAAAGGATTTTGGACATGTCAGAGCAATATTATAAAATATTCCTAAATATAGTTTCTTTCCCAGATAGTTGAAACTCCCCTGTGCAAGAGACCAAAGGAAAAGATGCAAGATGCATTGATTTACCCTTTTAGCACCCCTTCTCACAACCTCATTTTGTCCGCTGTCAAGGAAACATTTTTCATCATCTACTCTTGTTGAACTTTGAAAGTATGTGAGATGAAAAATTATGATATATTGTGGAAATTAAAGAATGCTGTTTTTAGCCACTCATAGGAAAAATAAGTTAATGGATAGGATGTTTTTAATGTTATAATTTTTCTCTCCTAATTTTTTTTAAACCTTTACAATTTATTTTTGCTTGTCTCTCCCATAATTTATTATGTGATAATATGTGATTTAAAAATGCATATTTAAGTTTAATGTAAATATATTCCATGACTTTTGTCAAAGAAAGCATACTATGTAATTTATTTTCCAACTAAAAATGATTTTAAGTGATAATAATAACAGTACTTCTATAATTCTTACTATGGATGGGACATGTTCCAAGTTCAAGTTTCTTTTTTTTTTCTCTCTCTCCTTTTATCTTATATAGCATGTATGCATATGCATAGGGAAACTCTATTTTATTTTTATCTAAAAAATAAAGAAACTGAAGAAGAGAGTTTAAGAAATCTACCTAATGTCATACTGCTATTAAGTGAAAGCATTAGAAATCAAACCCAGTGTGTTCTGATTCTATATGCTTCACTAATAAAACTATGATGCCTTTTGAGACGTGCTGACTTCCCAGGCTTCCTTCATGTATGCTTCCAGTGTGAAAGGTGGGACTCTGGATCACAAAGTCACCTCAGGATGGGGACTGAATTACTAAGTTACAGCTCTAGTCATGTACCTGCTTCCCAAGAAAACCTGGAGTAATTCCTTTTCCTTCCTTGCACCCTTGGTTCTTCGTCTGTCAGGTTGGATATGTGTTTACACCTCTTGCTGTTGCTGCTGCTGCTGCTGCTGCTAAGTTGCTTCAGTTGTGTTCGACTCTGTGAGACCCCATAGACAGCAGGCCACCAGGCTCCCCCGTCTCTGGGATTGTCCAGGCAAGAACACTGCAGTGGGTTGCCATTTCCTTCTCCAATCCACATTTGAAGGGGAGCTGTGATAATGGTCATAAGGAAGTCAACTAGAAGACTACCACTAAGACTTAAAGAGCTGGTCAACCACCCTGAGTACTTATTGACTCTTTTCTGAAAGATGTCAAGAATGACCTCTTTTTCTCAGCTACTAGCGTTTCATGACCTCCTGGTCATCCTTCCAGTGTATTTTAAGAATAAAATCTATGAATAATCATGATTTATGAACTTAAGTGTTTCTTTTCCTCCCTGGGAACAGTATAGTCTTAGACATATGATGTAATTTCACCAAAAAGTCATATTGGCTAATTACAGTTGTCCCCAGCCTCTCATGGGCAACTTCAAGATCAATGTCTCTGATGTTCCCATCTTTATCTTAATGGGCTTCCCAGGAATGGAGGCCATGGAGCCCTGGCTATCTTTTCCTCTCCTTCTGCTCTGTGCCATCACCATTGTGGGAAACATCCTGATCCTCCTCATTGTTAAGGAGGCGCCAAGTCTGCACCAGCCCATGTACTACTTCTTGTCCCTACTGTCTGTCAACGACTTGGGGGTGTCCTTTTCCACACTGCCGACTGTGCTGGCTGCCCTCTGCCTCCAGGCCTGGGTGATTGCCTTTAATGTCTGCTTAGCCCAGACGTTTTTCATCCACCTCTTCTCTTGGACAGAGTCTGGCATCGTTCTGGCCATGAGCTTCGATCGCTACGTGGCCATCTGCAACCCACTGGCCTATGCCACTGTGCTCACCAATGCCTGCATTGTGGCCATGGGCCTGTGTATTGTCCTATGAAGCTTTGCCCTCATCCTGGTCTTCCCACTGCTGCTGCACAGACTACCTTTCTGCCACCCCCAGAACATCCTTTCCCATGCCTACTGCCTTCACGTGGATATGATTAAGCTGGCATGCACTGATGTCTCCCTCAATAGCCACTATGGACTGTCCATTGTGCTTTTCGCCTTTGGCCTGGACTCTGCCCTCATTCTTCTCTCCCATGTGCTTATCTTTCGGTCAGTGCTAGCCATTGCCTCCCCAGGGGAGCGCCTCAAGACACTTAACACGTGTGTGTCCCATGTCCTAGCTGTGCTCATCATCTACATGCCTATGGTGAGTGTGTCCATTGTACATCCCTTTGGTGCTGACCTGCCCATGCTGTTCACACCCTCATGTCTCTTATCTACCTCTTTGTGCCTCCCATGCTCAATCCCATCATCTACTCCATTAAGACAAAGGAGATACAGTACAGGCTTTTAAAGATGCTCTTCAGGGTCAGGTCCTGACTGTTTGGTTTACCTAGAGGCCCTGAAGGATTTGATGTTGGGGGAATAATCATTTGGACACTCAAAGAGGAGAGGGTCACTCTGGAGGACGCTAGTGCTGCCCTTTACATGTTATGATCAAACTTGTAGTATATTGGGTCAGTTCTTGCCTGGACCATCTTGGGTTTTATCCAGCAATCAATTATATCAATGTTCTCTGGAGACATAAAAATGGTCTCTTTTTAAGAATAAACTAGAGAATGACAAACACCACTACAAGGTAGGAGATTTTTTCCAGGGAATTCATTTCAGGACACTTGGTGATATGGCTGGGACTTCTGGTTATGGGCCTGCACAATTCTGAAAAAGACAGAGGCACAGCTGGAATAATTATGGGCTGTTTATCATATCATTACCAGTATGTAAGTTAAGCTTGGATGATTGATTTTCAATGTTGTCAGAAACCAGAGACCTTGTTATGGTGCTATTTGAAAAGTTTTAAAGTACGACAGTTGTGATGGTTAATTTTATGTATCAATTTGACTGGGCCTCAAGGCTAGGTATTTGGTTGAACATTATTTCTGGGTGTTTTAGTGAGGGTATTTCTAGATGAGTTTATTATTTGAATTGGTAAACTGAGTAAAGCATACTGCCCTCCCCAGTATGGGAGGGCCTATGCAAATTGCTGAATTCCTGAATAGAGTAAAAAGCAGAGTATATAAGAAAGGAATCTATGTCTGAATGTTTTTGAATTGGGACATTAGTCTTTTCCTGCCTTCAGTCTCAGATTTGAACTGAAACTTACACCATTAGCTCTCCGGATTCTCAAACCTTCAAATTTGGAAAGGAACTATACCACTGACTTTCCTGGGTCTGGACTTCTTGGTCTCTGTAATTGTGAGAGCCAATTCATTATAATAAATTTAAGATATCTAGTTACACACATATTCTCTTGGTTCTGTTTATATGGAGAACCCTAATACAATGTTACAATATTTAAGTAGTCAAAATTAGATTTTAGGATTCCAGGGCATGTTCTTTTCACATGGGACACCTGAAATATGTAGGCACTTGACCCTGCCAAAGTCCATTGAAATTAATGACCCTTTGTTTATATCTCTTCTGAAACTTTCTCTTACTCTTTAATATCTATCTACTTCCCCTCAAGAAATCTGAGCTCCCTAAAGGAGCAACTGTGTCAAAAACTTTGTCCATCCACACTGGACCGCTATAGAGCCTTCATTAAAATAGTATCTAATGATGTGACAGCAATATAAAAGAATAAGTGAAAAAAAAGGATGAATAAACAGTAATGAATGAACAGCAGGAGGAAGTGAAGAGTGAAAAAAATTAATAGATTAACATATGAATTATTAATGAATTTCCTTAAGTCAGAAACTCATATTAGGAAGTGTTTCTTCTCCTTCTGTGCTCCATTATTCCCTGCACAGAGAGAAATGCAAATGAAAGTTGACATATTTTCCCCTTATTCTTGTATTCCCCCAGATTTATTGAGATGTAATTGACATAAACCTGCTATAAGTTCAAGATGTAAAATGTGATGATTTGCTACACATCCGTATTGTGAAATCTTCACCACAGTAAGGTTACTTAACCCATCCATAGAGGTGACTTCTTGAATAAGTGAACTAAACTCAGTCTTAATTTCCTCATCTGTAAAATGTGATCTCTGATTCATCTACCAAACATGTTTGTTTTAAGGAGTACATAAAATAAACTGCTTTAAAATTTTTCTAATAATACATGTGACATTGACTCATTATTTTTATTCAGCAAGAATCAATGCAAAATTCAATGTTTGGCTTCAAAATATCATGTGCATCAGCCATAATCTGAAGAGGTATTTTGTCTAAGATTTTCTGAATCCCGAGTAGAACTGTTCTATTCCTGCTTTCTGTCTCCATTGTACTTGAAATGTGCTTTAGTCATATCATATAGTTTGAGTACTTTGTCTCCTCAACTAAATTGTAAGCAATTTCTTGGCAGGGACTGTTTTATTTATCTTTGTACCCTTCAGTCTCTAACAGGGCTTGAAACATACCTAACATATACGATAGTTGAGGAATGAGTTAATAAATGATTATATTTGCATACCAAACATCTCTTTATGCTTCACTGAATTACCATATGGTATAATGCTTTACCCTAAAACTGATCATAATTTCATTAAACAATAATTTTATATAAAGATCATATTGTTTATTATCTAAATACTATATACATTATAATTTCAATATAGTGAATAAAAAATAAATTGTACTTGAAATTTTTAAGCATGTCATAAATGTATCTTATATTTTTACATTGCTCAGACTTTATGTACCATAGAGAGTATATCCATAGATTAATAGAGTGCTATTAATGAAATGAGTGCTATTAATGCGTCTCATCTTTCATAGGTGCTTCAATAAATATTTTTTGAAAGAATGTTGCTGTATAGCGATTTTGGCTCTGTTACAAATATGATTTATAAAGAAGTTGCTGCCATAATAAGTGAATGATATGTTTTCAGTGCCAGTATTTTTCTTGCTTCTTTAAATCCGAGGGACTTGAAAGCAACAATTTGGCTCATTTAGGTGCCTGTGAAAAGCTGTTTGGGAACTTCTGGGCTAATATTTTCCACATCGCATTCTATAAATTAAGATACTCAGTATCCTTCTCTTGACTGTAGAAATCTGCATCATCTGAAAGAGGAACAACAGATGATTGCTGGTGACAGTCTTTATCTATTTAGCACATTAAGTAGGAAGTTTATGGTTCTGCCTGGATTTATAACTTGCCAACATGGCGAAAAGGCTCAGACTCTGTTCCAGTTTCNTTTTTTTTTCTCTCTCTCCTTTTATCTTATATAGCATGTATGCATATGCATAGGGAAACTCTATTTTATTTTTATCTAAAAAATAAAGAAACTGAAGAAGAGAGTTTAAGAAATCTACCTAATGTCATACTGCTATTAAGTGAAAGCATTAGAAATCAAACCCAGTGTGTTCTGATTCTATATGCTTCACTAATAAAACTATGATGCCTTTTGAGACGTGCTGACTTCCCAGGCTTCCTTCATGTATGCTTCCAGTGTGAAAGGTGGGACTCTGGATCACAAAGTCACCTCAGGATGGGGACTGAATTACTAAGTTACAGCTCTAGTCATGTACCTGCTTCCCAAGAAAACCTGGAGTAATTCCTTTTCCTTCCTTGCACCCTTGGTTCTTCGTCTGTCAGGTTGGATATGTGTTTACACCTCTTGCTGTTGCTGCTGCTGCTGCTGCTGCTAAGTTGCTTCAGTTGTGTTCGACTCTGTGAGACCCCATAGACAGCAGGCCACCAGGCTCCCCCGTCTCTGGGATTGTCCAGGCAAGAACACTGCAGTGGGTTGCCATTTCCTTCTCCAATCCACATTTGAAGGGGAGCTGTGATAATGGTCATAAGGAAGTCAACTAGAAGACTACCACTAAGACTTAAAGAGCTGGTCAACCACCCTGAGTACTTATTGACTCTTTTCTGAAAGATGTCAAGAATGACCTCTTTTTCTCAGCTACTAGCGTTTCATGACCTCCTGGTCATCCTTCCAGTGTATTTTAAGAATAAAATCTATGAATAATCATGATTTATGAACTTAAGTGTTTCTTTTCCTCCCTGGGAACAGTATAGTCTTAGACATATGATGTAATTTCACCAAAAAGTCATATTGGCTAATTACAGTTGTCCCCAGCCTCTCATGGGCAACTTCAAGATCAATGTCTCTGATGTTCCCATCTTTATCTTAATGGGCTTCCCAGGAATGGAGGCCATGGAGCCCTGGCTATCTTTTCCTCTCCTTCTGCTCTGTGCCATCACCATTGTGGGAAACATCCTGATCCTCCTCATTGTTAAGGAGGCGCCAAGTCTGCACCAGCCCATGTACTACTTCTTGTCCCTACTGTCTGTCAACGACTTGGGGGTGTCCTTTTCCACACTGCCGACTGTGCTGGCTGCCCTCTGCCTCCAGGCCTGGGTGATTGCCTTTAATGTCTGCTTAGCCCAGACGTTTTTCATCCACCTCTTCTCTTGGACAGAGTCTGGCATCGTTCTGGCCATGAGCTTCGATCGCTACGTGGCCATCTGCAACCCACTGGCCTATGCCACTGTGCTCACCAATGCCTGCATTGTGGCCATGGGCCTGTGTATTGTCCTATGAAGCTTTGCCCTCATCCTGGTCTTCCCACTGCTGCTGCACAGACTACCTTTCTGCCACCCCCAGAACATCCTTTCCCATGCCTACTGCCTTCACGTGGATATGATTAAGCTGGCATGCACTGATGTCTCCCTCAATAGCCACTATGGACTGTCCATTGTGCTTTTCGCCTTTGGCCTGGACTCTGCCCTCATTCTTCTCTCCCATGTGCTTATCTTTCGGTCAGTGCTAGCCATTGCCTCCCCAGGGGAGCGCCTCAAGACACTTAACACGTGTGTGTCCCATGTCCTAGCTGTGCTCATCATCTACATGCCTATGGTGAGTGTGTCCATTGTACATCCCTTTGGTGCTGACCTGCCCATGCTGTTCACACCCTCATGTCTCTTATCTACCTCTTTGTGCCTCCCATGCTCAATCCCATCATCTACTCCATTAAGACAAAGGAGATACAGTACAGGCTTTTAAAGATGCTCTTCAGGGTCAGGTCCTGACTGTTTGGTTTACCTAGAGGCCCTGAAGGATTTGATGTTGGGGGAATAATCATTTGGACACTCAAAGAGGAGAGGGTCACTCTGGAGGACGCTAGTGCTGCCCTTTACATGTTATGATCAAACTTGTAGTATATTGGGTCAGTTCTTGCCTGGACCATCTTGGGTTTTATCCAGCAATCAATTATATCAATGTTCTCTGGAGACATAAAAATGGTCTCTTTTTAAGAATAAACTAGAGAATGACAAACACCACTACAAGGTAGGAGATTTTTTCCAGGGAATTTATTTCAGGACACTTGGTGATATGGCTGGGACTTCTGGTTATGGGCCTGCACAATTCTGAAAAAGACAGAGGCACAGCTGGAATAATTATGGGCTGTTTATCATATCATTACCAGTATGTAAGTTAAGCTTGGATGATTGATTTTCAATGTTGTCAGAAACCAGAGACCTTGTTATGGTGCTATTTGAAAAGTTTTAAAGTACGACAGTTGTGATGGTTAATTTTATGTATCAATTTGACTGGGCCTCAAGGCTAGGTATTTGGTTGAACATTATTTCTGGGTGTTTTAGTGAGGGTATTTCTAGATGAGTTTATTATTTGAATTGGTAAACTGAGTAAAGCATACTGCCCTCCCCAGTATGGGAGGGCCTATGCAAATTGCTGAATTCCTGAATAGAGTAAAAAGCAGAGTATATAAGAAAGGAATCTATGTCTGAATGTTTTTGAATTGGGACATTAGTCTTTTCCTGCCTTCAGTCTCAGATTTGAACTGAAACTTACACCATTAGCTCTCCGGATTCTCAAACCTTCAAATTTGGAAAGGAACTATACCACTGACTTTCCTGGGTCTGGACTTCTTGGTCTCTGTAATTGTGAGAGCCAATTCATTATAATAAATTTAAGATATCTAGTTACACACATATTCTCTTGGTTCTGTTTATATGGAGAACCCTAATACAATGTTACAATATTTAAGTAGTCAAAATTAGATTTTAGGATTCCAGGGCATGTTCTTTTCACATGGGACACCTGAAATATGTAGGCACTTGACCCTGCCAAAGTCCATTGAAATTAATGACCCTTTGTTTATATCTCTTCTGAAACTTTCTCTTACTCTTTAATATCTATCTACTTCCCCTCAAGAAATCTGAGCTCCCTAAAGGAGCAACTGTGTCAAAAACTTTGTCCATCCACACTGGACCGCTATAGAGCCTTCATTAAAATAGTATCTAATGATGTGACAGCAATATAAAAGAATAAGTGAAAAAAAAGGATGAATAAACAGTAATGAATGAACAGCAGGAGGAAGTGAAGAGTGAAAAAAATTAATAGATTAACATATGAATTATTAATGAATTTCCTTAAGTCAGAAACTCATATTAGGAAGTGTTTCTTCTCCTTCTGTGCTCCATTATTCCCTGCACAGAGAGAAATGCAAATGAAAGTTGACATATTTTCCCCTTATTCTTGTATTCCCCCAGATTTATTGAGATGTAATTGACATAAACCTGCTATAAGTTCAAGATGTAAAATGTGATGATTTGCTACACATCCGTATTGTGAAATCTTCACCACAGTAAGGTTACTTAACCCATCCATAGAGGTGACTTCTTGAATAAGTGAACTAAACTCAGTCTTAATTTCCTCATCTGTAAAATGTGATCTCTGATTCATCTACCAAACATGTTTGTTTTAAGGAGTACATAAAATAAACTGCTTTAAAATTTTTCTAATAATACATGTGACATTGACTCATTATTTTTATTCAGCAAGAATCAATGCAAAATTCAATGTTTGGCTTCAAAATATCATGTGCATCAGCCATAATCTGAAGAGGTATTTTGTCTAAGATTTTCTGAATCCCGAGTAGAACTGTTCTATTCCTGCTTTCTGTCTCCATTGTACTTGAAATGTGCTTTAGTCATATCATATAGTTTGAGTACTTTGTCTCCTCAACTAAATTGTAAGCAATTTCTTGGCAGGGACTGTTTTATTTATCTTTGTACCCTTCAGTCTCTAACAGGGCTTGAAACATACCTAACATATACGATAGTTGAGGAATGAGTTAATAAATGATTATATTTGCATACCAAACATCTCTTTATGCTTCACTGAATTACCATATGGTATAATGCTTTACCCTAAAACTGATCATAATTTCATTAAACAATAATTTTATATAAAGATCATATTGTTTATTATCTAAATACTATATACATTATAATTTCAATATAGTGAATAAAAAATAAATTGTACTTGAAATTTTTAAGCATGTCATAAATGTATCTTATATTTTTACATTGCTCAGACTTTATGTACCATAGAGAGTATATCCATAGATTAATAGAGTGCTATTAATGAAATGAGTGCTATTAATGCGTCTCATCTTTCATAGGTGCTTCAATAAATATTTTTTGAAAGAATGTTGCTGTATAGCGATTTTGGCTCTGTTACAAATATGATTTATAAAGAAGTTGCTGCCATAATAAGTGAATGATATGTTTTCAGTGCCAGTATTTTTCTTGCTTCTTTAAATCCGAGGGACTTGAAAGCAACAATTTGGCTCATTTAGGTGCCTGTGAAAAGCTGTTTGGGAACTTCTGGGCTAATATTTTCCACATCGCATTCTATAAATTAAGATACTCAGTATCCTTCTCTTGACTGTAGAAATCTGCATCATCTGAAAGAGGAACAACAGATGATTGCTGGTGACAGTCTTTATCTATTTAGCACATTAAGTAGGAAGTTTATGGTTCTGCCTGGATTTATAACTTGCCAACATGGCGAAAAGGCTCAGACTCTGTTCCAGTTTCGCTGGTGTGGACTGTGATTACAGTGATATGCTCACCATCACAGGGCTCTGCTCAGCCTGATCATCAGATACAACTGAGGAGAGCTTTAGGCTCCTTGGCTGCTGCTGCTGCTTAGTCACCCAGTCTTGTCCGACTCGTTGTGACCCCATGGACTGTAGCCCACCAAGCTCCTCTGTCCATGGGATTCTCCAGGAAAGAGTACGGAAGTGGGTGGCCATTCCCTTCTCCAGGGGATTTTTCTGACCCAGGAATCAAACGCAGGTCTCCCACACTGCAGGAAAATTCTTTATCATGTGAGCTACCAGGTTAAGCCCCTGGGCTTCTTTATCCTCTTCCTATTATTTAACTTCCACTGTTCATGTAGTTTTATTGGTTTAATATCCCATTATTTTAAAGCTATAAGATGAATTATACCTAGTCTCTCTAAGCAAGATTAGGGTCACCCATCTCTTATGAGCTGGCAGTGCATCCAGAGTCCATCTAGTCTATGTGTCTGCTTGAGCCACTGGAAGCAAATACCAGANTCAACTAAATTGTAAGCAATTTCTTGGCAGGGACTGTTTTATTTATCTTTGTACCCTTCAGTCTCTAACAGGGCTTGAAACATACCTAACATATACGATAGTTGAGGAATGAGTTAATAAATGATTATATTTGCATACCAAACATCTCTTTATGCTTCACTGAATTACCATATGGTATAATGCTTTACCCTAAAACTGATCATAATTTCATTAAACAATAATTTTATATAAAGATCATATTGTTTATTATCTAAATACTATATACATTATAATTTCAATATAGTGAATAAAAAATAAATTGTACTTGAAATTTTTAAGCATGTCATAAATGTATCTTATATTTTTACATTGCTCAGACTTTATGTACCATAGAGAGTATATCCATAGATTAATAGAGTGCTATTAATGAAATGAGTGCTATTAATGCGTCTCATCTTTCATAGGTGCTTCAATAAATATTTTTTGAAAGAATGTTGCTGTATAGCGATTTTGGCTCTGTTACAAATATGATTTATAAAGAAGTTGCTGCCATAATAAGTGAATGATATGTTTTCAGTGCCAGTATTTTTCTTGCTTCTTTAAATCCGAGGGACTTGAAAGCAACAATTTGGCTCATTTAGGTGCCTGTGAAAAGCTGTTTGGGAACTTCTGGGCTAATATTTTCCACATCGCATTCTATAAATTAAGATACTCAGTATCCTTCTCTTGACTGTAGAAATCTGCATCATCTGAAAGAGGAACAACAGATGATTGCTGGTGACAGTCTTTATCTATTTAGCACATTAAGTAGGAAGTTTATGGTTCTGCCTGGATTTATAACTTGCCAACATGGCGAAAAGGCTCAGACTCTGTTCCAGTTTCGCTGGTGTGGACTGTGATTACAGTGATATGCTCACCATCACAGGGCTCTGCTCAGCCTGATCATCAGATACAACTGAGGAGAGCTTTAGGCTCCTTGGCTGCTGCTGCTGCTTAGTCACCCAGTCTTGTCCGACTCGTTGTGACCCCATGGACTGTAGCCCACCAAGCTCCTCTGTCCATGGGATTCTCCAGGAAAGAGTACGGAAGTGGGTGGCCATTCCCTTCTCCAGGGGATTTTTCTGACCCAGGAATCAAACGCAGGTCTCCCACACTGCAGGAAAATTCTTTATCATGTGAGCTACCAGGTTAAGCCCCTGGGCTTCTTTATCCTCTTCCTATTATTTAACTTCCACTGTTCATGTAGTTTTATTGGTTTAATATCCCATTATTTTAAAGCTATAAGATGAATTATACCTAGTCTCTCTAAGCAAGATTAGGGTCACCCATCTCTTATGAGCTGGCAGTGCATCCAGAGTCCATCTAGTCTATGTGTCTGCTTGAGCCACTGGAAGCAAATACCAGAATATTTACTTTATGGAGCAGAAAGAGAAGACATTTTCTCCTTTGGTGCTGGTTCTTGGAGAGCCTTCTGGAACCACAAGATTGGAGGAGTATAGGGCATAGAAGGGATTACTGTATTGGATCTGGGTCCTGTGGAGGATTATTTGACCTTTTATCTTTTTGAATATATAGCTTCACAATTCTATACCCACTCTTCCCTGGTGTTTCCTTTTAAGGTCTCATACCTGTGTTCATGCTTTTACATCTGCCACGTTTTGGCATCCTTTGACATTCTTCTTACTGCATTTACTTTAAAAATATTTGCCCATTCTTTGAAAATCAGAAGAGCTATTACATGCACCTAGAAATCTCGTCTGATTGCCCTAGAATATTGCAGATTCCCTTCCTTTGTTCTTCTCTAAAATCTCCTTTCATCTATTATTATTGCTTTCACTGAGATATTATAAATGTTTCCTTAGGAGTCTTCCAGACCTGACTATGAATTATTATATTGACTCATCTACACATTCCCAAGAATAAATTTGTGTCTAATGTTAACAAATGACTTGATTTATAGTTACTTTTGTTAACATATATCTACTGTAGATCTGTAGGGTAGGGACTGTGACCTTGTCATAAATAAAAATGAAGTACTGAGAAAATTAAAAAAAAAGACCAATGAAAAACGAACAATAGAGAATTCACATAAATCCATGCCTGCTGATTAGGACTTGGGTGGTTCCTGACCTTTTCCCATGACAATCAGTGTGACTATGAGCAAATCTAGGGCTATATTAGGTGATGCGCTAAGTCCTTTGATCTGACTTATGTATGAATGGGATTGTTGAGAAGCTATTGCATTTTTCCACCTGCTTAGTTTCAGATCAATATTAGGTATATGAAAGATTCTTTCTAATCTACACCCTCCCTGATCTGGTTCAAGTATGCATCTCTTGCTACTAATCACTATTCCTTCTAGGTTTATCTGCCAGTATCTTCTTAGAACTGAGCTATTTAAGCTATTCAATAACTTACTGTTTGGTATACTTAGGTTAATATCCACTCCCAGGGGTTTTACTTTCAAGACATAACATTTGAGTTTCTTTTTATATTATATTATATTTTTAAGCTTTCTATTTTGTGTTGGGTTATAACCAATTAACAAACAATATTGTGATAGTTTCAGGTGAACAGCAAAGGGACTCAGCCATACATATACATGTATCCATTCTCCCTCAAACTCCCCTCCCATCCAGCCTGCCACATAATATTAACCAGAGTTCCCTGTACTATACAATAGGCCCTTGTTGGTTATTCATTTTAAATAGAGCTGTGTGTACATACCCATCCCAAACTCCCAAATTATCCCTTTCTTCCTGGAAACCATAAGTTTGTTCTCTAAGTCTGTCTCTTTCTATTTTGTAAGTTTACATGTATCACTTTGTAAATTCCACATTTAAGGAATGTCACATGATTTTTCTCCTCTGTCTGACATACTTCATTCAGGATGACACACTGTAGGTCATCCGTGTTGCTGCAAATGGCATTAGCTTGTTCTTTTTTATGGCTGAGTAATATTCCATTGCATATATGTACCACATCTTCTTTAAAATGTTTAGGGTTTAAACAACCACTTGTTGTTCAGCCACCTAGCCATTTTCAACTCTGTGACCCCATGGGCTGTAGCACACCAGGCATCTTTGTCCCTTACCATCTCCTGAAGTTTGCCTAAGTTAATGTCCATTGCATTGATGATGCCATCCAGACATCTCATCCTCTGATATCCTCTTCTTCTGCGCTCAGTCTTTCCCAGCATCAGGGACTTTTCCAGTGAGTCAGCTGTTTGCATGAGGTGACCAAAATACTGGAGAGTCAGTATTTTGGTCACCATATATTAAGTTATATGGCAGCCAATAGGTTAAATGTCTTTGCCTATTTTCTGTTGCTTAGTCATCCTGATCATAGTTTTATCCAGCAACAAACTATTAAGTCAGAGAGGAAAGAACACTGCAGATGCTCCATATTCCCAGCAGTCCATGAGCTCCTGAGCTGATAAATACTCAAGGGACTTCCTGGATGCAGCCTTATATTGCTCAGCCCAGGGAGTTGGTAGAGGAGGCAGGGGGTATGGGCAGGGCCCCCACAACTGCTCTTGCTTCCTCTGCACCCTCCATGAACTCTCCCAGGTAGGTAAGGTGGAGTGTCAGACACTCCAGACTTAGGCATTAAGGCACTCTGACTCAGCTTAGAAATCCTGAGTGTTATGACAATCTGAAGATGGAAATTTTTATTTTTAATTTTTCTGCGTATTTTCACTTTCCTGGTTCTATATTTTCTACTTAGTCCTCTTGTTTTATGACATCTTCCCATGCTTTCAGATTCAGACATTCATTTCTCTGCAGGGATTCTACAATGGGCTGTAGTTTGGAAGTAGATGTTCTGCAATAAATAAGCACTCTTACCCATTTCTCAAAACAAACGGGTACAGCGGGGACGTCTATACAAAGATACGGGCTGCTTTGGAAGCCACTTGGCAAGACTCTGTTTAGTGCTTAAAAAATTCTCCAAATCAGGGATATTGCATACAGAGGCAAACAGAAATGTTTAGGAAGAGCTTGCATATAGGAAAAACAAAGAGATTTTAAGAATGCAGAATGGAGGGAGAAATGAACCCTGAGAAAAAAGGATAGAGGAGTCCTAATACAGGTGGAGAGACAAAGGCAGATGAAAGCCTGGAGGTGTGGATTTAGAGCAGGTTTAGAACTCAGAGTTGCAAAGTATTTGATCCTAAGGGTTTTCACAGTAGTTTACTTTTGGATCTTCATACCCCATTAGCAAAGTTCCTTAGCCCCTTCAATTTACAAACAAAGAGAATCAAAATCCTGTGGGATCAGTGACTTGCTGAGTGCATCTGCTGTGTTGGGGCTTGCACTGAGCACAGCAGGGACTGAAGCAATGAACAAGTGTCAGTGTTGGTCTCGGAGCTGGTGGGTCAGAAGGGGAGATAAGTTTCATAATTCAACAAGAACTATCATAACTCCATAATAGGAAGCTCTAATGCAGAACAAGCAGAGAAATAGGCAAAAAGGAGGTGCAAATCTATAGCTTATGAGAATGGTAAAGAGAGGAGAGCAGTTATCTCCATTGCAATGACTGGTCAGATTTTCATGAAAGAGGAGGGCATCGTTGATCCTTGGTCACAGAAGATGGGTTAAATAGATACGTTCAGACGTTCTGGGAAACTATGGGAGCTGGGGAGCTGTAGTTAATGTTTGAATAATAGCAAAGAATATTGCTATTATTAATATGGACAACCAGTCTAGATGTTTGAGGTACAAGTTGGAAATTCTGAGAATTGCGACCAAAAATATTGATATAGGACTGGACTACAGAGGGCCTTTAACTCTAGACTTGTGGATTGGGTTTTGACACTTTGGTAGTGAAGGGCCATTCAAACTTTCTAATCAGAATGGTCCCATTTGCAGAGCTTCCCTTTGAAAATATTAGACCTATTCCAGATTAGAGAATGATATAGAGGAAAGAGATTCATTAAGAGGGCATTATTATGGGCATACAAATATGATGTCTTGGTTACAAAATATAAGAAGGTAAGTGGAAGGAAATGCAGAAAAGTGCTGGCAGATGCACTTAGGGTTCAGTATTTTCATTGACTGTGGTCTAATTTATGTAGTAGATGAAGGAAAGACAGAAATAATATAATGTTTGGATTTCTGAGTCTTAGTCTCGGGCACAATTACAGTATTATTCAAAGAAATGGAGAACACAGATAAGAACCAGTTCCATGATATAGAGAACTGATTATTAATCCTGTGGTTTTCAGGGGCTAGATACAATTCAGTTTGAAGGAAATTATTAAGAAAAGACTTCCAGTATACTAAGTTATTCAGGTAGAAATTTAATGCCATAGGATAAATGGATAAAAGGATGAAAAGATAAAGTGGGGGCATCTAATGCATCTTGATGAAAGTGTGGAAGGTTAGCGCTGTGGACAGGTATCTTTCTATTCATCTACCTTCTAATTGAAGGGATGGAAGGAAGAACTGGGAGACTAAATATGAGTGAGAGAGCTGGGGAGTCATGATAAATAGCATATTCAGTAGAGTGAGAGACTGGAAAGAGAAAAAGTTTTCAGCTTGATAAGTAATTGGAATGTTCAGAACAGTCCAGGAAGTAGTCATCAGGAGCATGATATCTTAGGTCTTGCACAAAGTGAAGCCTGTTGATTGATAACAAGTTCATAGCTTTGAATGTGAGGAAGAGCATGGTGGGGATAGGCACAGGTACAGAGGAAGAGGAAGGTAATGTGACCTGCTGAGCCAGCTGGATAACCTGAAAACACTGAGACAATTCCAGAAACCATGGGGAGCAAGAGGGGCAAGGGGTGATGTGGTAACAGAATTGATTAAGCTATAAAGTAAGGGTCTGGATGGCATAAGAGAGACTTAAAATAGGTCCTCAATAGACTGTACGTCTGTCTTCTCTACAGGTGGTGGTCCTCCAGTACGAGTCCTCCCAGCATGGGCGGTATCCTCTACAACAGCTCAGAGTTGCCAACTTTCACCCTGACAGGGCTCCCAGGGCTGGGGAACTCCCAACACTGGATGTTCCTGCTCCTCGGTACCCTCTACATTGTCTCCATTGTGGGCAATGCCCTTATCCTTTTCATTGTCAAGGAGGAGCAGAGTTTGCATCAGCCTATGTACTACTTCCTGTCCCTGCTCTCAGTTAATGATCTAGGTGTGTCTCTCTCCACACTGCCCACCGTGCTAGCCACATTTTGCTTCCACTTAAGGAAGATCAGCTTTGGCTCTTGCATGGCTCAAATGTTCTTTATCCACTTCTTCTCTTTCATGGAGTCTGGGGTCCTGCTGGTTATGAGTTTTGACCGCTGTGTGGCCATCTGCAACCCTCTGCGCTACACCACCATGCTCACAGATTCCCGTGTTGTATGCATGGGCTTGTGGGTAATCACCCGCAGTTTTTGCATGGTTTTCCCACTGCCTCTCCTTCTGAAGAGGTTGCCCTTCTGCAAGGCCAATATACTGTCCCATGCCTACTGCCTTCATCCGGATCTCATCCACCTTCCCTGTGGTGACGTCACCATCAACAATATTTTCGGTCTCTTCATTGTCATGTCTACCTTCGGCCTGGACTCTGTACTCATTCTCTTCTCATATTTGCTCATCCTGCATTCTGTACTTGCCATTGCATCTCGGGAGGAACGGTTAAAGACACTCAACACGTGTGTGTCACATCTGTGTGCTGTGCTCATATTTTATGTTCCCATGGTTGGTGTGTCCATGACTGCCCGTTATGGGAGGCGTGCCCCCCGATTTGTGCACACAATCATGTCCCTCATTTATCTCTTTGTGCCTCCCATGCTTAACCCTGTTATCTATTCCATCAAAACCAAAGAAATTAGAAGGCGGCTTGGTCGAATGCTAGTGGGAACAAAGTTTTAAGCCAGAAACGTGGAAACCTCAAAGGATATTTACTATTACTCCATAAACTGGAGTTTCCATAACCTGTTTTGACAACTTTTTAAACTTCCTTTTCATATTTCTGCCACCAGATCTATGATGACCTTGTACTAGTTCAGTTCAGTTCAGTCGCTCAGTCGTGTCTGACTCTTCGCGACCCCATGAATTGCAGCATGCCAGGCCTCCCTGTTCATCACCATCTTTCGGAGTTCATTCACACTCATGTCCATCGAGTCCATGATGCCATCCAGCCATCTCATCCTCGGTCATCCCCTTCTCCTCCTGCCCCCAATCCCTCCCAGCATCAGAGTCTTTTCCAATGAGTCAACTCTTCGCATGAGGTGTACTAGTTAAGATCTGCCAAAAGGTTTTGGCGAGGTACACTGGGTTGTAATTTAGAAAAATAATTGTTCAGTTTTCTTTTTTAATCCCAAAATGCACATTCTGAAAATTAGTTTTGCATTTTATCACAATGTGTTTCTATCATCCATGGTTAAAGTGAATCAATATAGAAAAAAATTACTAATTACAATGGGACCACTGTTATAATGGTTAGTGAGTCTTTTTCCCCAAGTCTCTGTTGAAGGTAGTTCTATTTTTAATTCTTTGTAGACTCTTCATACTGCTTTCCATAGCAGTTGCATTATTTTGCATTTCCAACAACATTGTGCACCGGTCCTCATCAGCACCTCTTATCTTCCGTTGTTGTTTTTAATAGCCCTTGTGCTTTCGTAGTGGCTTCCCTGGTGGCTCTGCAGTAAGAATCCGCCTGTAATGCAGAACAGCAAGAGATGTTGGTTCAGTTTCTGGGTGGGGAAAATCCCCTGGAGGGGTAAATGGCATTCCACTCCAGTATTCTTGCCTGGAGAATCCCATGGACCAAAGAGCCTGGTGGGCTACAGTTCATAGGGCTGCAAAGCATCAGACACGACTGAAGTGACTGAGCACTGATGCAGACATGCAGGTACATGTTTTAAATATGCATTTTCCTGATGACTGCATTTTAACCGATGACTGCCCGCTATGGGAGGCATGCCCCCTGATTTGTGCACACAGTCATGTCTCTCATTTATCTCTTTGTGCCAGGAAATATGCATTTTTCTGTACTGTACTGAGCATTTTCTTTCCTATACTTGTTGCCTTTTGTATATTTTCTTTGGAGAAATTTCCATTCAACTTCTCAGTGCCTAGTAAAATGTGATTACCAGGTATGTTTCTGTTTTTGCTACTGTAGGAGTTCATTACATGTTTGGGAGGTGAACCCCTTATCAGATGCTTACTTAGAAGTAAAACTGAGTGAATGGACACATTCATGAATGCCTTGGTGGAAAGATATTGAAAGTGCAATCCCCCACGACCCCCAGTAAATTTGACTGAATTCTGAATAATCTGGGTACTACGAAATGATTTAAACATTAATTTAGAACTCTTGTAAAATACAGATCACACCCCTCCCCCCAATATTTCTAAAAAAAAAAAAAAAACTGTCTCTTATACACATNAAATGGCTGAATAATATTTCATATGCAGTATATAAACCACGTTTGCTTTACCCATTCACCATAGATATGAAGTCATCATGAACACACACTAAGGCTGCTTCTGTGTCTTGGCTACTGTGAGTACAATCTGCCGTGAATGAGGGAGTGCAGATATCTCTTTAATTTCCTGGAAAGAGCAGCTGCTGGAATAAATCAGAGGCCTGAAACCCCTTACCTGGAATCCTTAGCACTTATGAAGTGGGATAGTCACACTTTCCTGTGTGGATAGTTATACAAACTGAAGTTTCTGGATAAAAACAGGTTCCTAGGAATTCCTATATGCCCATTTTGCTTATGTGTCTCCCTTGCTTAGGAATATTTCAAACTAAAGATTATTCTATATTTCTGGTTATGACTTCATTGTTTCTGATATTTCTAAACTATAACAAAATAAAATGAAAAATTCTAAAGACACAAAACATCTCATTACTTAGAAAGAAAAGCTAAGAATATTCAACTTTAGGATTAATGACCATATACTCCATAAGCATTTTCAAATGAACATTTAAATTAATTGATGAGAATTTCACACACACAAAAGAAAAGTATTTTTAAAAATGAGTTAATGTACTGCTTTTATTTTGAATAATTTGCAGGTGGACAAAATTTGAGGCAATGCTCCTTTATTCTAAAGACACTAAAATAATTTTTGACCTATTCTTTAGGGTACGTGTGTGCATGCTCAGTCATGTCCGACTCTTTGTGACCCCATGGACTGTAGCCTGCCAGGCTCCTCAGTCCATGAGGTTTTCCAGGCAAGAATACTGAAGTGAGTTGCCATTTCCTACTCCATTCTTTGAGGCATATGACAGTTTAATTTTTTAGATGTTTCTGTTTCATAAGATGAAGCGGGTATTTCTCTTTGGCCAAGAGCTGTTCCCTTTCTCTGAAACAAAAGTAATTTTGATCTATGCTTTACCACCACCACCTCCATTTAACCAGTACATCAGCCTTCTCCACAAACCAGTATCATCTCCTTCATCATAAAATTCTGTGAGGCCATGTCAAAAGAATAACCTCAGCACCAGTTCTTTATAGCGTCCCTCTCTGATATCCACAGTTAACTAAACCAATAATTCCAAAACTTTCTCCCACTCACTGGCACAAGAGAAAACTGGAATGATCTAGCCAGAGTAACAAACATACCTCAGGAACATATCACTGAGGTCAAGAGGCAAGGATCTCTTGGTCATATACACCTGCCCCTTCCTAGACTGAAGCCAAAGCGAAAAGTCTCATAGAACATGAGAGCAGAGAGCCAATAACATCTCTAGTAAATCTTANCTCTTGTAAAATACAGATCACACCCCTCCCCCCAATATTTCTAAAAAAAAAAAAAAAAAGAGGAAGAAGAAGAAATGAGACAGAGTGGATTTCCCAAATGAGCTTTGCTTGTGGCTCAGCTGGTAAAGAATCTGCCTGCAATGCTGGAGACCTGGGCTCAATCCTTGTGTTGAGAGGATCCCCTGGAGAAGGGAAAGGCTACCCACTCCAGTATTCTGTACTGGAGAATTCCATGGACTGTATAGTCCATGGGATTGCAAAGAGTCAGACACGACTGAAGTGACTTTCATTTTCACCTCCCAAATGTTAAAACATGAAGAGAAAAAAAAATTACTAATCAAAAAGGGAGTTCTGGTTACAACAATAGTTTCTAGGATTGGATAGCTTAGAAGAATGTATAAACCACTGTAAAGTGATATTTTAAATAAAACATTTTATGAAAAGTTTTTATACCATACAGTCAAGATATTTTGTTGGTAAAAACTCTAAGATATAATATTGTTAAACATTCATATATTTCCATAGAAAAAGTATTTGGAACACGCAAAAAATATTAATAGTTGTTTCTGGTTAGTGAGCATTGAGAAGATTTATTATTTATTTAACTGTGTTTTCTACTTTGCCAAAGAATGTACACAAGTTTTGGTAAAATCAGAGCGAGAGTGAGTGGGTAGGGAGAGAGAGAGAGGGAAGGAGGAAAATAAAAATAACCTGAGAGTTATAGAAGGTGAGCCTCATAAGGGAGAAGTCTGAGTGTTGGTACCCATGCTGACATCCTACCAAGGTGCTTTTCACATGATCCTCTCAAGTGATGAATGATTCTATCCTGGGAGAGCTCTTCCATTTCAGATGTGACTATGGGCTGTGATGGGCCCATGTCTGTATCTATGGGGCCTGATTCTGGGCCCCAAGAGACTCATGCATGGTGGAAACACCTAAAACTTTTGCTCCATTTATCCAAATTCATCAGAAACCTACTCTGCAGTAAAATGATAACATAGGATAATTAGTTTAAAACAAAATAACAGTATATCCTTTATCTGTTGCAGGCCTCATTGTCAGGCACAGGGTCTCTTTATTCAACTGGACTAACTCCACCAGTCATTTAAAGTAGTCTAAGCCCAGCACAGACCATGCTCATTGTACCAGCTGCAAAGTATGCTAAGGGTAACATTTCTTGATAGCTTATTACGTGACAGTCAAGGTTCAAAGGTTATTTTATTATACATTTTATTATTAATACTCATTATGTTTTATCCTCAAGCCTACGAAGTAGCTAGATTATTATTCTTGCTTTAAAGGTGAAGACACTGAGATGCACAGTATAGATTAATCAACCAGGATCACATATCTAGTCAGTGAAGGACAGGAGGTGAACTCAGACATTCTGATTCCCAAATCCAAGTTGGTGTGATTTCAATCAGTGGTGCTGCTTTGAAAAATGTTGCAGTTCTTGTCCCTTATGTGTATTGCCTTCTCTGGTTAAACATATGTAACATCGATGGTCTTAGTTTGACTGGAGATCTGGGAGATACCAAGTGACAAAGAAGTCATGTCTACTCATTCAGTGGCTGTTTACTGAGCACCCTTGGTGTGCCAGTCCCATGTTAAGCTAAGAAGGAATCCATGGAGAAGGAAACAGAGGTACTTACCGTCTGAACTCACAGTATGGCCATGCAACATAATGGTTCAGAGCATCTATGTTCAAATGCTAGTCCTGCCACTTATATATTTTGTGACTTTGAAAAACTTACTTAATTTTCTGTGCCTCAGTTTCCTTATGTGCAAAATATAGATATTAATAATATCTGCCTAGGACACAGATAGGACATAGCATTTCTTGTGAGTATTGGTCATAGTTATAGAGTGGAAAGTCCATAAACTAACTTAGAAGATGTAGGTTTAAATATTCTGCCACTAAAAAGCTGTATAAAATTGTAGTAACTCTTTTTCTTTCTAAGTTTTAAGGACATCTTCTATAAAATGAGGGACTAGATACAATATTCTTGCATGTCACTTCCAGTTCTGATCATTCTGTTTCTAAATATCCCTTTGACCAATGAACTACCAAGACAGTGAGGGAGGGGCATGGCAGATGCTCCATATTCCCAGCAGTCCATGAGCTCCTGAGCTGATACTCAAGGGACTTCATGGATACAACCTTATATTGCTCAAGCCAGGGAGTCAGCAGAGGAGGCGGGGGGTATGTGCAGGTCCCCCACAACTGCCCTTCCTTCCCTGCACCCTCCATGNTGGATATATTTACCCCAAGCTCTGTTGCTGTTGTTGTTCAGTTGCCCAGTCATGTTTAACTCTTCACGACCCCGTGGACTACAGCAGGCTAGGCCTCTCTGTCCCTCATTATCTCCCGAAGTTTGCCCAAGTTGAAGTTCACTGCATCATTGATGCGTCTAACCATCTTACCCTCAGATGTCCTCTTCTCCCTCTGCACTCAATCTTTTCCAGCATCAGGGACTTTTCCGACGAGTCTGCTGTTTGCGTCAGATGACTGAAATACTGGAATTTCAACTTCAGCATCAGTCCTTCCAACAAGTACTCAGGGTTGATTTCCCAGCTCCAGTATTGCTTAATTTCTGGCCCTGGGGTCTCCACCCCTCAACACACACCGATTACTAGTCTTCTTCAAGGACTCCCTTGCTTGTGCTTACAGGGAACTCCCACCCCTTTAACATTAAAAAGGATATCATTCATGTCCACTTACCAGAGAAATATTCTCTTTACTATTTCAACTTTTCAATAGTCTCTGCACACACTTGCGGCCCAGTTGAGGAATGGATTATAGAATCCCTCCTATGTTAGAGAGCCCAAGGGGAAAAACCCCAACTAAACTGAGAGTTCAGAATTACAGAAATTTTACTGGCCTAGATGATAGCCCAGTCCCAGCCATGAAGCTAAAGCCAATTGTATGTCTTAAATGCAACGACCTATTGTTTAATTAAAAAGTTTATTCTCTATAAACAACACTTGAAAGAAATATCCTCATTATCATTACTACCCTGAGATATAAAGATTTTATTATTTTTATCCTTACCAAGAATAAAAGCTTGGGTTAAAGAGCACCAACCTTAGAACTGAGCCAATTGTGTTTCCCAGCTCCACTGTATAAATAGAGTAGAAATTTTGGCAATTTTACTTAATCCTCACTTGTATTTCCTCATATATAAAATGGAGATGATAGTAGTACTTACCTTACAGAGTCATTGTGACACTTAAAGGTATTTGTAAGACTTTGAATAGACCCTGGAATATTAGGCACATAAATGTTACTTAAAATTATCCTTACCATCATCATCTCTATCAGATTAATCACTGCATGTGTGTTAAGTTGATTCAGTCATGTCAGATTCTTTGCAACCCTATGGACTGTAGCCCACCAGGCTCCTTTGTCCATGGGATTTCCCAGGTAAGAAAACTGGATTGGCTTGTCATTTCCTGCCCCAAGGGATCTTCCCGATGCATTGGCAGGCAGGTTCATTACTATTATCATAAATTAGACATAACCTTAATATTCTATGTATAAGAACACACATTAAAGATACTCTTAATCATTGATATTTTAGGTCCTTATGTTTACTACTTACAAGATGCATCACTATATTTTAAATGATTTGAAGAACAGCTCTGGCATTTGTCTTTATTTTTCTTACTTTTCAATAAAGTTAAAAAAATACATCAATGAAAGCATCAAAGCACAAAAATTAATTGTGTTCAATGTTTTATATTAATAAGCCATTGACATAAACTTCATAAAGAATGAAAACCTATTATGATTATCTTTAAATAAATTACTCATTTCAACAAGAATAAACCAGAAATGGAACTTTACTTATTCTATTCTTGTCTCAAAGCTTATAAATGTGCGCATCGAGTTTGCATTTCCTTCCATCATCTAAATGCTGTCTGCTCAGACTATCACTTTTGGAAGATGATGTAAAAAATTTTCGATATATAGCTGGCATAATTGTGCATAGCTGCTGTCAAGAATTCCTAGGCAGAGACTGTCATCTTAAAAGGTTACTGTGACATTTCTAGAATATGCTTTTTCAAATATGAATGAAACATGTTGCCTTTTTGGTTGAGGGTAGAGAAGGCATGGAACCTGACATTTTCCACAGTGCCAAAATTAGAAAACAAAGTATTAGAATGCCAAGATTAATCAATCACTCAACAAGTATTAATGTAATACCTACTTAAATGTCCAATGCATTGGTTGGAACTAGCATTTTATCAGGTTTAAGTGTTTAACCAAATGCAACCTAAAAATTAAGGAGTTGCTTTAATCTAAATTAGAAAGGTCTAGCAATAGAATGTTCCATATGTTGGCACTACTAAAGTGCCTAGTCCCGTTTGAAAGACTGTTTTCTTTGCTCAGAGTCATTACGAAGGCAGAGATAAATTCTACCTGTAAAAAGGTTTAACTCTTTAAATGAACAAATATGAAAGTTATGTAGTTAAGATGTATACATATATCATCATTATGTTGTACACTTAAGCTTACACAATGTTATATATCATTTATATCTCAATAAAGATGAGAAAAGGTAAATAATAATTTCAAATAAATAACTTTGTAGTGCTAAAGCCCTGCTCTTCTAAAAGAAAAGTAGAATATGCCAGAAGTACAATCAATCACTGTTTCACTGTTTTTCACAACCTTTCATTGACATTGATAAAATCATTTAGGAAAGCTTTATTATAAGCTATATTAATAGTGGGGATAACGGAAATAAATATAAACTGTAACACAGTGGCATAGATTTTACATATTGATTAAAAACTCAATTAAAATCTTCTTTATTGTAAAAGGAGATAGGCGAAGATCATGGCAAGAGTCTTAGGAAAGCTTCTAAATATTTCACATTGTGTAGGAGGTTTGATCAGATAAATTTGGGAATGAAGTTGCTGTGCTGTTCTTCCTGTGGAGTTGTAAATGTCATGTTCCAAATTCAGGATGGTTCCACAGCTGGAAAAGAACTTTGACGGGTTGTCCACCAGTTTTCTTTTATGTCCTTATTAATTCTTTCCTATGTAAATCCTTTAGTTTAATTAAAAAAATGTCTCAGTTCAGTTCAGTTCAGTCGCTCAGTCAAAAAAATGTCTACTCCACTAATAATTTATGCATATTCTAAGAGTCCCATCTATAATAGTAGTAGAAAGTAAGGTTAAACCAAGTAACTTTATTTGCCTTTGTTTGTTTGGTTGTGCTCTTACTAATTTGAGTTGTGAAATGAACTTTTTCTCCTCTTCTTTTGCTTAGCTGGTTTCCACATCTGAAAATGACTTAGTCAGTTCAGCATGGAAGTAAATACAATATTGGTAATCTTAAAGAAATAAAAATTATTATGGAAAGTGGATGAAGAGTATAATATGTATTTTAAAATGTTTGAGTGGATGAAAAATTATAGAGTTTTCTGGCTTGTTTTATTTATTTGTTTTGAGTTCATATTTGTTTATATTTTTGTTTTTGTCTTTAACCATCAGTGTACATTTGACTCCAAGTATCTTTGCTCATTCAAATTACTTCCCTCAGATCACTTTCTTTTTTGTGTGAGTTCTTTATTTAAGGTTGTCTCCTGAGTTTACGCTTGCATGCTCAGTATCTTCACCATGTCCCACTCTTTGGGGCCCTACTGTAGCCCATCAGGCTCCTCAGTCCATGGGATTCTCCAGGCAAGAATACTGGAGTGGGTTACCATGCCCTCCTCCAGGGGATCTTCCTGACCCAGGGATTGAACCAGCATCTCCTGTATCTTCTGCAACACAGGCAGATTCTTTACCGCTGAGCCGTGGAGGAAGCATCCATGCCTAGGTCAATTTACAGGCTGTTCTCTTTGCATATCAGTAGCTTAGTATATTTTGGCAGTTTCAACAAGTGAGACATTAAAAGTAATCAAGAAAATGCAAACGAAACTCTGTGTTAGTAATCACAGCCTGTAGGAAACAAACAAGAAAAGAATACAAGAAGCAGATCAATTCAAACATTGAATGCCAGTGCCTTTTGGCAAAGAAGCAGGATAGGCTTCCTCAGGGCTCTGGTCTTCTGCTCCCTTTCATTATAATCTTTCTCAAAACTTTCCCTGATCAACTGTCCCTTTACTTGAGTGTTTTGCAATCTTAATTTCCTGAAAGTCATGTCCCAGACTCCAGCCACATCAGAACAGAACCTGAAAAGTTAGTCAGTTTCTTCCTCTAGCACTTAATTTATTTTATGTCAATTCCCACTATTATAGTTTTTAGCACTTTGTAAATATTCCAAACACATTAACCATGTAACTTCATTTAAAACATTGTTTTGACTTTCTCAGATTTGTGTGTCCTTCTCTACTTCTGTCTTTAATTTGATGTGATATGTTGTTTTGGTTGATATAATGAATATCTGGCCTCACCTAGATAAGTAATTGGAAAAGACAGAAGTATCTTAAACATCTTTTCAGATAATTGTAGAAATTCTTCTTTGCTATAATATTATACAAAAAATCAGTAAGTGGTAATTTCTTAAAGTTTAGCTACAATGTTGAATCTGAAATCATATCAAAAGTAAATATATGGCATAAAATTTTCATATTAATTTTTTTTAAAAAGATGCACCTCTAGATTCTTAGAATAATTAGCCAAGATAATCATTGGCTAATCAACATTTATCCTAAAACAATACTCAAGTACTAAGTATTGTATCAGTCTTGAAATAAAATGGTTCTTGGTAAATGAACAAAGAGNATTTTTTTAAAAAAGATGCACCTCTAGATTCTTAGAATAATTAGCCAAGATAATCATTGGCTAATCAACATTTATCCTAAAACAATACTCAAGTACTAAGTATTGTATCAGTCTTGAAATAAAATGGTTCTTGGTAAATGAACAAAGAGACACCTCCTATAACCTTGAGTAGTTCACTGTCTAAAAAGGAGGAGACAGAGGTATCATAAGCATAATATGTATACATATACATTTAAAATTTTAATATAATACTGTGTGATAAATATCACAATATTTATGAATTCTTCCAAGTATTTATTGAATACTTAAACAGACAGATATATTCTGTTTATCAGACAGCACGAAGAACAAAACACAAAATCCATACTGTAGTGAATTTCACATTCTGAGAGAGACAGAAAATAATCAGAGTAACAAATCAGTCATATAATACATTAAAATGGTGGTAGTGTTCGGGAGAAAACCATTGCAGTATAACAATGGGTCAGCCTAGGGAAATTCTATAACTCTAAGTAAGGGTCACAAAGAGCTGGACATGACTGAGCGACTTTGGGCTTCCCTTATTAGCTGAGGGCTTCCCTGATAGCTCAGTTGGTAAAGAATCCACCTGCATTGTGGGAGACCTGGGTTTAATCCCTGAGTTGGGAAGATCCCCTAAAGGGAAAGGCTACCTACTCCAATATTATGACCTGAAGAATTCCATGGACTGTATAGTCCATGGGATCGCAAAGAGTCCAACATGACTGAGGGACTTTCCATTAAGTAAGGTGGACAGGGCAGACCTGAATTAAGATAGCATTTCATAAAGAACCTGAGGAAAGTAAGGACACAGTGGGAGAGAGAAGGAATGGTCACACACAGGAAGTCAGAGGGGAACAGCAAAGAGTGAGAGTAAATAAATGGGAGCTGGAGTAAATAAATGGGAGATGAGGTCAATGGTTCTGGAGAGGACTTTAGGACATTATAAGGAGCTTGCCTTCTATTCTTGAATAAAGTGAGGAAGGATAGAGTTTAAAGACAGGGAACAATCAGATGGGAAATTCATTTTTAAAAATATTTCTTATATCTCAGTGCTGATGGTGGAGTGTTAGTGGGACAAGGTGACAGGAGAGAGAACAGTTAGGGAACTTAAGTGCTGCTAATAATCAAGAAAGCAGATGTAGATGGTTCAGGTTAGCAATGGAAATGGTGAAACATGGTGGGATTTTGTGTATGCTTTGAGGATGAAAGGCATCCAACTTCTTCTATGGGGAATTTTCCCAAAAAGGTATGGTCCACAACAACTAAAAAGTCTTGGTGTTGAATGAAGCATTGGATTGAAGAAGGAAAGACTCAGCTGTATCCAGCAGCTAAGCAAAATTAACCAGATGCTACTATCTTAACATTATTTCAACCTACAGGATGTCCAAGCTTGAGTGCCCTCTCTCTAGGCCAGTCCTGCACTCTTACAGAGCAATAGGAAGGTGAAAAAGGACCCCAAGGGTCTATTTTACCTCAAGCTCAGGAACAGAGGGCATTTGTAGTAAGTCTGGAAGGGCAACATGTGAGTCAGGGAGGTTCCCTTCATTGCCACCAGCAACTGCAGCTTGCCTAGTTCTTCAGAGCCCCCAGTGGTGCCCACCCAGGAGCAAGGCCACTGGGTAGGGAGGTATAGTACAGGGTAAACCAGTGCCCACTGGGAGGGGTGTAGCTGGTGAAGGCATGGTGAAGTCATTATTTATAGATTTCCTTTAGATGTGTTGATAAATGAACCTGAACATGCAGACATCCCCAATTCTCAATTCTTAATCTTAAGTTTATTTATTTAGACCATCCTAAACATCTAATTGTGCTGTGCTTAGTCACTCAGTCATGTCCGACTCTGCAACCCCATGGACAGAGGAGCCTGGTGGACCTCAATCCATTGGGATTCTCCAAGCAAGAATACTGGAGTGGGCTACCATGCCCTCCTCCAAGGGATCTTCCCAACCCAGGAATTGAATCCAGGTCTCCCACATTGCAGACAGTTTCTTCACCATCTGAGCCACCAGGGAAGCCCAAACATCTAATTACTCATGGTTTGTATGTTTGAGTCTACTGAAAAGTGTCTGGAACTCTTGAAGATGTGTGACAATATCTACTTATGCAGAGAAAAACTCAGACTAAGAGCACGACTTTATCATTACATAAATTTTCTTTGAAATTCTGTTGAAAATAGAAAAAGGGGAACTGATTAACTTAATCACCATTTCTAATGACCAAAGGTTTGTAAACTATTTTATTTCTGTTATCTGAATATTTAAAACATGAAAAAGGACAACAAAATAATTACTTTTCATCGTGCTTTAAAAAGTTAGCAATAGGTATTTTGTTACAAATTCTGTTTGGGTAACTATTTTACACCCCCCATTTGCATTAGTAGAAGAATTACATGCATATATAAAAATTACATATGATTATTAATATTACATCTCTAGTATCTGGAATATTCTGATTTTTATAATTGATCAAAATAATAGATGAATGAAGAAATAGGTGCATAGTTGTCTCATAAAATCAGCATGTCACTGAGAGACATTTTTCCTCACTACCCATGTAAAAGAAATTGTGGACACAGAATTATCTATATATTGGGCATGCCTTTGGGAGAGCATAGTGTAAGAGAAACTTACAGTCTGAGCCCATCATTATAGGTATACTTTTTGGTTTCAGAGTCTCTAAGAAATTAATTATATAACACATCACCTTCATTATCAAAAAATATTAGAGTATCTGATACCAAGGACTGTCTCAATACTTTTGAAAATGATTTCTGTGAAATATAGACTGTATATTGCCAAAGAAGCCTATTAATCAATCTCTTTAAAAATGAATTTTTGTAAGCCTGATTTGAATGATGCTAGAGCTCACTGATTCTTAAAATATATAAAAACTGGATGACAAAGTAAATGGCAAAGCAAGTTAATGTCTGAAATTATCTGAATGAGGATAATTATAAATATTCAAATTCTAATTACTGACATCTAATACTAATAAAAATAACTAATGCTGGAACTCTTTAAAGTAATTTTCCATCAGATGAACACTATAGTTTGAACATAAACTAACACAAAATGCTCATGAGATATACTTTCATATTTTCCATTATTTGCTGATTTTATTTGAATAAAGAGTTTTCTCTTTAGTTCAGCATGTATGATCAAACGTTCTTTTTCTCTTAAATTTTGTCTTTCTGACAGTCAACTTTCTGAGTGTGAGAATGGGTTCTTGGAATATAGGAAGCCGACCAACTTAGGCTTTACTATGGTCTGATATGTCACTTAGATTTCTAATGTGATTGTAATTTTAATTAAAACACATGGGTTTTTTTTTTTCTTTCATGATTATATTACTATGAAAACTAAAACCTCTGTGGTCAGAGGGATGTACNTTAAGCCAACTTTTTCACTCTCCTCTTTCACTTTCATCAAGAGGCTCTTTCGGTCCTCTTCACTTTCTGACATAAGGGTGGTGTCATCTGCCTATCTGAGGTTATTGATATTTCTCCTGGCAATCTTGATTCCAGCTTGTGTTTCTTCCAGCTCAGCATTTCTCATGATATACTCTGCATATAAGTTAAATAACAATAACAAATGGGCAAAAGTGTTGGCAGAAGCAGTTGGGTCATTGTTTTCATTATCTTGACCCATTTAAAATAGTAGCTGAAGGAACTAAACAGCTTCTTGGTAAGGGTGAAAGAGAATATATAGCTAAACATTAAAAAGTAAAGATCATGGCATTTGATCCCATCACTTCATGGCAAATAGATGGGGAAAAGTGAAAACAGTGACAGACTTTGTTTCCTAGGCTCCAAAATCTCTGTGGATGGTGATTGCAGCCATGAAATTAAAAGATGCTTGCTCCTTGGAAGGAAAACTATGACAAATCTAGACAAGGTATTAAAAAGCAGAGACATCAGTTTGCCAACAAAAGTCTGCCAGCCAAAGCTGTGATTTTTTCCAGTAGTCATGTGTGGATGTGAGAGTTGGACCATAAAGAAGGCTGAGTGCTGAAGAACTGATGCTTTCAGATTGTGGAGAAGATGGTTGAGAGTCCCTTGGACAGCAAGGAAGTCAAAGCAGTCCATCCTAAAGGAAATAAGTGCTGAATATTCATTGGAAGGGCTGATGCTGAAGCTGAAGCTCCAATACTTTGGTCACTTAATGTGNTCAGATTGTGGAGAAGATGGTTGAGAGTCCCTTGGACAGCAAGGAAGTCAAAGCAGTCCATCCTAAAGGAAATAAGTGCTGAATATTCATTGGAAGGGCTGATGCTGAAGCTGAAGCTCCAATACTTTGGTCACTTAATGTGAAGAGCCAACTCATTGGAAAAGAATCTGATGCTGGGAAAGATTAAAGGCAAAAGGTGAAGAGGGCGACAGAGGATGAGGTGATTGGATGGCATCATCAACTCAATAGACATGAATTTCAGCAAACTCCAAGAGATGGTGAAGAACAGGGGAGTCTGGCGTGCTGCTTTCCTTTGGGTCTCAAAAAATGGGATGCGACTTAGTGCCTGAATAACAACAATAACAACAAAAAAGAAAGAACATGGCAATGTGATCTTTAAATTTTGCGTCTTGAACTTAGTCATAATAATAGTATTATTCAAAGAGATGGAAGACACAGATAAGAGCCAATTATCTGTATAGCCAAGGATAAGAGAACTGATCATTAGTCATGTGACTTTCAGGTTCTATTTAGATCTGAGGGAAATTACTAAGAGAATACTTTAGTATATTAAGTTATTCATGGTGAAAATGAATGTCATAAGGTGGATTGAAGAATGAATAGGTGAGTGGATATAAGGGGGTTCTACTGCATTTTGATGTATGTCTGGAAGATTGTTTCTGTGGATCTATATCTTCCTGTCCATCTATCTTCTGTATGGATAAATGCAAGAAAGAACTGGAAGACTATGTAGATGTAAGAAAGCCCAACAGTCATGATAATGAGCAGATGCTACTTATCAATAGAGTGAGAGAGTGGAAAGAGAAAAAGTTTTCAGCTTGATAAGTAATTGGAATGTTCAGAACAGTCCAGGAAGTAGTCATCAGGAGCATGATGTCTTAGGTCTTGCACAAAGTAAAGCCTGTTGATTGATAACAAGTTCATAGCTTTGAATGTGAGGAAGAGCATGGTGGGGATAGGCACAGGTACAGAGTAATGTGACCTGTTGAGCCAGTTGGATAACCTGAAAACACTTAGACAATTTCAGAAACCATGGGGAGCAAGAGGGGCAAGGAGTGATGTGGCAACAGAATTGATTAAGCTATAAAGTAAGGGTCTGGATGGCATAAGAGAGACTTAAAATAGGTCCTCAATAGACTGTACGTCTGTCTTCTCTACAGGTGGTGGTCCTCCAGTACGAGTCCTCCCAGCATGGGCGGTATCCTCTACAACAGCTCAGAGTTGCCAACTTTCACCCTGACAGGGCTCCCAGGGCTGGGGAACTCCCAACACTGGATGTTCCTGCTCCTCGGTACCCTCTACATTGTCTCCATTGTGGGCAATGCCCTTATCCTTTTCATTGTCAAGGAGGAGCAGAGTTTGCATCAGCCTATGTACTACTTCCTATCCCTGCTCTCAGTTAATGATCTAGGTGTGTCTCTCTCCACACTGCCCACCGTGCTAGCCACATTTTGCTTCCACTTAAGGAAGATCAGCTTTGGCTCTTGCATGGCTCAAATGTTCTTTATCCACTTCTTCTCTTTCATGGAGTCTGGGGTCCTGCTGGTTATGAGTTTTGACCGCTATGTGGCCATCTGCAACCCTCTGCGCTACACCACCATGCTCACAGATTCCCGTGTTGTATGCATGGGTTTGTGGGCCATCATCCGCAGCTTCTGTATGATTTTTCCACTGCCTCTCCTTCTGAAGAGGTTGCCCTTCTGCAAGGCCAATATACTGTCCCATGCCTACTGCCTTCATCCGGATCTCATCCACCTTCCCTGTGGTGACGTCACCATCAACAATATTTTCGGTCTCATCATTGTCATGTCTACCTTCGGCCTGGACTCTGTACTTATTCTCTTCTCGTATGTGCTCATCCTGCATTCTGTACTTGCCATTGCATCTCGGGAGGAACGGTTAAAGACGCTCAACACGTGTGTGTCACATCTGTGTGCTGTGCTCATCTTCTACGTGCCCAAGATTGGTGTGTCCATGACTGCCCGTTATGGGAGGCATGCCCCCCGATTTGTGCACACAATCATGTCCCTCATTTATCTCTTTGTGCCTCCCATGCTCAACCCTGTCATCTATTCAATTAAAACCAAACAGATTAGATGGAGGCTTGGCAGAATGCTAGTGGGAACCAAGTTTTAAGCTAGAGGCACATGGAAAGTAAAAATGTCACTGGATATTTACTATTACTCCACAAATTGGAGTTTTCAAGACTTGCTTTGACAACTTTTTAAACTTTTTTTGCTCAGAAATCTACTGTTAGGATTTCTTCCACCAGATATTTGATGACAGCCTGGCACTAGTTAAGACTGAAGACAACAGATTTTGGCAAGTTACACTGAGTTATAGTTTATCAAAAAAAAAAAAAAAAAGCTCAAATTTTACAAAAAATCCGCAAATGTGTTTCCTTAAAATCAGTCCCTCATTTTGTTCCATGTGTTTCTTTTTTCCATTTTTAAATTGAATTACCATAGAAAAAATTACTTATTACATTGGAAACACTGTCACAACAGTCAAGTAATTCTTTTCCCCAAGACGATGTGAAAAGTAGTCCTACTTTTAATTTTGTTTAATTTTTTAAATTTTTCAAAATTTCTACAAAATTTTAATTCTGTAGCAACTCCATAATGCTTTCCATCTCAATTGCACTATTTTACATTCCAAAAAACTGTGTGCAAGTGACTGACATTGTTCCAAACATTTGCTTTCTTTTGTTGTTATTTATTATTATTATTTAATAGCCATCTCGACAGATGTGTGGTAATATCTCATTGTGTTTTCAATATGGATTTTCCTGATGATTAATGACATTGATCTTTTTTTTTTCATGTACCTGTTGGCCATTTGTATATCCTCTCTGGAGAAACCTCCATTTAACTCCTTAGCACACAGTAAAATGAGTTTATCAGCCATGATTTTGTCTTTGTTTTTAGCTATTGTAGGAGCTCCTTACATGATTTGGGGATGAACCCGTTATCAGATACTTACTTAGAAGTAAGTTTGAATGAATGGACACAAAAGCACATGTCTTGGTGGAAAGATTAAACAAATATTGAATATTTGTTGCCTTTTTCTCCAGTTCACTTGACTTAATTCTGAATAATCTGAGGAATGCAACAACATGATTTAAAAATTAATTTCGAATCCTTGTACAATTGAGACTACTCTCCCACAAAATTACTTAAAAAAAATGAAAAAAAAATGGACAGGCATAGAATAAACCTCCCAAATGTTAAAATATGAAGAAAAAGACAAAAAAATCAAAAGTCAAAAGATATATGGCTGTCACAATAGATTTCTAGGATAAGATAGCTTAGAAGAATGTAGGAACCACTATAAATAAAATAAATAAAATAAATCAAATAAAACTTTTTTATAAAAATTATTTATAGCATGGTTGTGGTGTGTGTGCTCAGTTGTGTCTAGCTCTTTGTGACCCCATGGACTGCATAGCCTGCCAGGCTCCTCTGTTCATGGGATTATCCAGGCAAGAATACTGGAGTGAGTTCCCATTTCCTCCTTTAGAGAATATTCTCGACCTAGTGATTGAGCCTGCATCTCCCATGTCTCCTGCATTAGCAAGCAGGTTCTTTACCATTGAGCCATCTGAGAAGCCCCCTATTTATAAAATACTGTGAAGTATACTCTGGGTAAAACCATAATATATAATATTATTGTCAAACATTCATATATTTGCATACAATAACTATTTGGAGGAAGTAATAAAAATTTGGGCTTCCCTGGTAGCTCTTGAGTAGATTCCTGGGTCAGAAATATACCATGGAGAAGGCATAGGCTATCCATTCCAGCATTCTTGGGCTTTCCTGGTGTCTTAGATGGTATAGAATCTTCCTGCAATGCAAGAGACATGGATTCGATCTCTGGGTTGGGAAAATCCCCTGGAGAAGGGAACAGCTACCCACTCCAGTATTCTGATCTGGAGAATTCCACGGACAGAGGAGCCTGGGGTCGCAAAGAGTTAGACACTACTGAGTGACTTTCTCTTAACAAAAATGTATTAGTAGTTGTTTCTGGCTAGTGAGAATTGAGAAGATTTACTATTATTCCATGTTTTCTACTTTTCTATAAAATGTACACATTATGTTTTAGTAAAACGAGAGTGATTGAGAGAGAGGGGAGAGACAGGGAGGCAAACAACAATAATGAGAGTTGGAGAAAGTAAGCCTCATAAGAGAGAAACCTGAGTGTTGATGCCTCTGCTCTGCCAAGGTGCTTTCCAAATGCTCCTCTCTGCTCCTCTCAAGGGATAAGGAGTACTTTTCTTGGGAGAGTTGCCCCTTGTAGATGTGAGTATGGGCTGTGGCAGGCCCATGATACTATCCATGGGGGCCTGATTCTAGGCTCTAAGAGACTTAAATCCCCTGGTGCATATTGGAAGCAAATCACACTTTTGCTCTCTTTATCCCAATTCAGAAGTCTGTGCTATCCAGAATGTTCACTCTGCAGTGAAAGGCTAATATAGCATAAGTAGTCTAAAACAAAATGGGAGAATATTTATTTTTCACAGGCCTAATTGTCAGGACTAACTGCACAGGATCTCTTTATTCAACTGGACTAACTACACCAGTCAGGAAAATGGGCAATACTCATTTCACCAGCAGTAAAGTAATACTAAGGATAACATTTCTTCATAGCTTATTACATGACAGTCAACATTCAAAGTTTATTTTAGTATATATTTTACTATTAAAGCAATCATTAGGCCCTATCGGCAAGACTAGGATACAGATAAAATTATTATTCTGGTTTTAAAGGTGCAGACACTGAGGTGCATAGAATAGATTTATCATTTAGGATAACAAAGCTAGCCAGTGGAAAGGCAGGAGGTGAGTGGAGGTAATCTGACTCCTGAGTCCAAGTTAGTATGATTTTGAATCAGTGATGCTGCTTTGAAAAATGCTACAGTTCTTGTCCTTTATGTGTATTGCCTTCTATGGTTAAACATATTCAACACCAATAGTCTTAGTTTGGGCTGGAGATCTGCAATATATCAAATGACAAAGAAGCCTCATATGATTATTCAGTGGCTGTTTACTGAGCACCCGTTATGTGCCCGGTCTCACATTAGGCACAGAAGCAATCTGTGAAGAGTAAAGCAGAGTGGCACTTACCCTGTGAACTCACAGTGGGGCCTTACAGCTAAATGGTTCAGAACACCTAGATTTAAATGTTAGTTCTGCCACATATATTTTTTTTTGTGACTTTGAAAAAGTTGTTTAATTCATTGTGCTTCAGTTTCCTTAATATCTGTTTGACAAGGCTGTGGTGAGGTTAGCTGAATTAAAGTTGACCATCACATAAAATGCTCAGTAAGTAAACATAAATGTTAGCACTGAGTGAGAATAGCTCAGATGGTAAAGAATCTGCCTGAAATTTAGGAAGCCAGGGTTTGATCCCTTGGCTGGGAAAATCCTTTGGAGAAGGGAATGGCAGCCCACTCCAGTATTCTTGCCTGGAGAATTCCATGGACAGGGAGCCCGGTGGGCTACAGTCTATGGGGTCTCGAAGAGTCAGACATGACTGAGTGACTAAAACACGCAACGGGAGATAAGATGCAATGATTACTGTTTGTGGTAGCCCAGAAAAGGGGCATGTAACACAGACTTTAGATTTCTCTAGTCATGTTGGTTTAAGTTAATTAGTGTAGAAAATAATGTAGAAAGATAATAATGTAGAAAATCAGATTCTTTACAAAGATCCTACCCAGGAATGAAAACAGGGTTTAGACTGGGAACAGTTTGTAGTGACTCAAGTTTGATGCATTCTCTAGGATGGCACTTTGGGGCTGATAGGTAATTAGGTAAATTGACAAAAAAGCAGAGATAAATAGATATGTGTATGTCGTATGTTCTTGAACAGGTGTTTCACTAAGTAGCATGGCAATCCATTTTGCAGAAACATGGAAAGATGACTCATGGTGTTATGCTGGTAGTGTAGTTATGGAAAAGACATTAGGTTACTATTTGCTAATCATTAGGCTTCCAGGTGGCACAGTAGCAAAGAATCTCCCTGCCAATGCAGAAGACTCCAATTTGATCCCCGGGTTGGGAAGATTCCCTGGAGAAGGAAATGGCAACCCACTCCAGTATTCTTGCCTGAGAAATTCCATGGACAGAGGAGCCTGAGAGGCTACAGTCCATAGAGTCACAAAAGAGTTGAACATGATTTAGCAATTAAACAACAACAACAAACACTGTACTGGGTGTTTTGAATATATTAAAAAATAAGAAGGCAGAGACATCTTTCATGGAACATATATATTGATGTAGGAAAGAAGCATGTAATAAATAATTTACTGTTTATTTTAAGTCAATTAATCACAACCCTTCAAGGTACTAGAAAAGATAAATAGAGAATGTAATACAACCTTTATTAGGTTAGGAGTTTAGGGGGATCTTCCACATGCCAATTTAAGCTAGGAGATGGTTGTAGGGATCCAGTCAAATGAATGGAAGGTGAGTAGGAAAAAGCTTCTAAGATTTTGGAAAGAGCACTTGTGAAGGCTGCATGGAAGGAGTAGCTTTGCACATGCAAGAAACTGGAAGATCACTTTACTTGTAATAGAAAGAACATAAGAAAAATGGCTCAAAATGAATTTTGGAAGGAAGGTATTTATCATATCACACAGGGTCATTTAAAGGTTGGACTTGATGGTAATGTGATGGAATTTTACTTAAATATATTTCTGCAGTTTAGAAAGTGAATTGGAAGAGGGCTGAATAATGTAGGGGAATCCGTTAAGACACTTGTAATTATCTAGGATTGACATGTTGATATGCTGACTAGAGAGTGGGAATGGAAATAAGTCAATTAAATAGTAGTTAGGAGGTAGAACTGAAAGAACTTCATATTTCTGCAAGTAAAGTTCATAAGTCCAACACATTTATTGAGCTCTCTTCCCTCTTCCCCTGAACATCTCTTATTTATCCTTCAGGATTCAATCTAAACTAACCTTTTTAATGATTCCTCTTCATAGCACTCTAAACTTTTTTTTTCTGAAGATGATTAACACGTGAAATCATTTGTTTAGTCTATTCATTAGAAGGAATGATGCTAAAGCTGAAACTCCAGTACTTTTGCCACCTCATGCGAAGAGTTGACTCACTGGAAAAGACTCTGATGCGGGGAGGGATTGGGGGCAGGAGGAGAAGGGGATGACCGAGGATGAGATGGCTGGATGGCATCACTGACTCGATGGACATGAGTCTGAGTGAACTCCGGGAGTTGGTGATGGACAAGGAGGCCTGGCGTGCTGCGATTCATGGGGTTGCAAAGAGTCGGACACGACTGAGTGACTGAACTGGACTGAGTGACTGAACTGAACTGAACTGATGGTAGTGGGATTCCACCAGTTTTAAAACTGAAAGTCCTGTGTCTTTGCAACTCCCTAAGTCCCAAAGAAACTGGAATGGCCGATCACCTTTTAGGTGTATTGCTTGAGAGAGTGGCGTTTGGCAGGGCATTTGCTGAGAGGAGGGATATAGGAAGAGTCAGTCAGTGGCTGATGGTGGGAGAGGAAGTGGTGGGGGTGGTGTCTGGTGATAACCGAATCTTGAATATCCTGTATCTGAGATGCCTGTGGGATATCCAAATTAAGATAACAGTCCGGTGGTCAGATAAGAAGTCAAGATAGGAAATAAAGGTTTGATAACAAAAATCCCCACAACAACTGAGATCTAACCAAAAAAAAAAAAAAAAAAAAACCACCATTTTAAATACTCTTCATTTTTTGCCTCATTTGATCTTCACAGTAACCCAATGAAAGGGGAATTATTGTTGCCATTTTTTTTTTGCTGTTGTTTTTCAGTCCCTAAGTCATGTCTGACTCTTTGCAGCCCCGTGGACTGTAGCAAGCCAGGCTCTTCTGTTCTCCAATATCTCCTGGAGTTTGCTCAAATTCACATCCATTAAGTCAGTGATGCTATCTAACTATCTCATCCTCTGTCATCCCCTTCTCCTCCTGCCTTCAATCTTTCCTAGCATTGGGATCTTTTCCAATGAACTGGCTCTTTGCATCAGGTGGGCCAAGTATTGGAGCTTCAGCTTCAGCATTAGTCTTTCCAATGAATATTCAGAGTTGATTTCATTTAGGATTGACTAATTTGATCTCCTTGCTGTCCAAGGGACTCTCAAGAGTCTTCTCCAACACCACAATTTGAAAGTATCAATTCTTTGGTGCTTAGCCTTCTTTATGGTCCAACTCTCATATATGTACATGACTACTTGAAAAACTATAACTTTGACTATATGAACCTTTGTCAGCAAAGTGATATCTCTGTTATGCTGTCTCTAATATGCTGTCTAGGTTTGTCATAGCTTTCCTTCCAAAGAGCAAGGATCTTTTAATTTCATGGCAGCCATCATCATTGCAATCCACAGTGATTTTGGAGCCCAAGAAAATAAAGTCTGTCACTGCTTCCACTTTTTCCCCTTCTATTTGCCATGAAGTGATGGGACTGGATGCCATGATCTTAGTTTTTTGAATGTTACATTTCAAGCCATCTTTTTTCACTCTTTCACCCTCATCAAGAGGCTCTTTTGTTCCTCTTCACTTTCTCCCGTTAGGGTGGCATCACCTGGATATCTGAGGTTGTGGATATTTCTCCCAGCAATCTTTTTCCAGCTGTGATTCATCCAACATGGCATTTCTCATGATGTACTCTGTATATAGGGCTTCCCAGTTGGCACTAGTGGTACAGAATTTTCCTGCCAATGCAGGAGATGTAAGAGATACAGATTTGATCCCTGGGTTGGGAAGATCCCCTGGAGGAGGGCATGGCAACCTACTACAGTATTCTTGCCTAGAGAATCCCATGAGGTATGGTCCATATGTCGCAAAGAGTTGGACATGACTGAAGCAACTTGGCATGCACATGCACGCACACATACACACACACCCCCTGCATATGTTAAATAAAAAAGGTGACAATATACCTTCCCCATTTGGTACCAGTCTGTTGTTCCATGTCCAATTCTAACTATTGCTTCTTGACTTGCACACAGGTTTCAGGAGACAGGTAAGGTAGTCTGGTATTCCTATCTCTTTAAGAATTTTCCACAGTTTGTTGTGATATACACAGTGGCTTTAACATAGTCAATGAAATAGATGTTTTTCTGGGACTCCTCTTCTTTCTCCAGGATCCAACAATTGTTGGAAATTTGATCTCTGGTTCCTCTGCCTCTTCAAAAGCCAGTCTGTGCATCTGAAGTTCTTGGTTCATATATTGCTAAAGCCTAACTTGAAGGATTTTGAGCATTACCTTGCTAGCATGTGAAATGAGCCTAATAGCCCAATTTTACCACATTTGAACATTCTTTGGCATAACCCTTCTTTGGGATTGGAAAGAAAACTGACATTTTCCTATACTGTGGCCACTGCTGAATCTTCCAAATTTGCTGGCATATTCAGTATAGCACTGCTTTGTCTTTTACAATTTTAAATAGCTCAAGTGGAATTCCATCACCTCCACTAACTTTGTTTGTTATAGTGCTTCCTAAGGCCTACTTGACTTCACACCCCATGATGTCTACTTCTAGGCAAGTGACCACACCATTGGTTATCCAGATTGTCAAGACCTTTCTTGTATATTTTTAATCAAGGGTAGAGGAACCAGGAAGACCACCTGAGGCCATTGAGTCCAGGCTGGAAGATTGGTGGGGACGTAGAGGAGAGTCTCTTTCATGCCAAACAGCCATGGGCTGTACTCGGGTGGCAAGGAAGGAACAGAAAGTGGGTGGCTAGATGAGGAGATAGTGGGGAAATCAAAGGCAAAGACATTATGGTTCGGCCCATGTTTTCCTCTGTGCCAGAAAGGCTTGCAGTGGCAGTACCATCATGCTGCCCAGCTTTGAGTAAGTAAGTTCACCTTCCTGGACCTCAGTTTCCCCATCTGTAAGACTACATAACCGCTACGGTATTCTCCAGCTCTAACTGTATGATTGTGCAAACCAGCATATTCCAGCCTCTTGGGGCCCTGGGTGAGCTATTTCTGTACTTGAGGTGTAGAGTTAGTGTGTATCATTTCTTCTGAAAAGGAACAAACCCTGAGGAGGCACATGAGATGTGAGATTTCAGTTCATCAAGGCTGGGTGCCAAGTAATGGCCCAGATTTCACATTCAGGTCACTTTGCTTCAGGGGTCTCAGTAAATATTAACCAATGTACTGGATAACCTTGAACAAGCTACTGAAACAATCCACCACTTGGTTAACTCAACCTCCAAGGAGAAGCAAGTAACTACATGTTCACGGTGGCCATAAAAAAGTGTGACTCAGAATGGTTGGGAGGACAAAGGTACAAACAGAAACAGTTACTCTTAGAAAGGCCTGGAGCTGCGTTCTCAGGAAGCAGAGCCTGAGAGAGGGATTCCTGTTGAAGGGATTTACTGGGAGAATGCTCTCAGGAGAAGGAAGTGACACAGCTGACGTAGGACGGAGAAGAGTGAGGCTGGTCTCCTCCAGAGCCTGGCTTCAGCTGGCTCTCACAGGGGAGCTCTAGAACACAAACTGCACTGCAGGGTTATTCTCACCTCAGAGTAAGGGGGTGGGCCTTCTATACCCAAATACCCATCAGTTATTGGTTGAAGTCTGGTGGACAAGCAGGGTGCGTAGCAACCCTCTGGTGAGGTTGCTCTCGCTTGGTCCAGGGCACTTCCATGCAGAAGAGGACAGTAGAATTTTGTCAGCAATATTCACATTCACTGGGTAGGAAAAGCGGCACCGATGGGATCCCACTATAGCTACCCTAGACATGATAAACAGAAAATGTATCTTCAGGTTTGTGGAGGATGGAAAATGACGTATTAGTAGTTAAGGGTAAAAAAATAAATAAATAAAAGGAAGTGGTAGCCCTAGCATCTATACAGAATTAAAAGACTTAAAGATTGCATACATCAACTTTACATAAACATTACTTACTTTCTAGTGACAAAGCAGTAGCATTACCCTCATCCCTTCCACATGTAATTATTAAACTTCACAATGCCAGCAAAGAATCCATAACTTTAATACATGAAGAACTTCCACAACTCAATAACAATGAAGCCTTTTTTTTTTTTTTTTGCAGGAGACATGGTTTGATCCCTGGTCTGGGAAGTATTCCTGGAGAAGGAAATGGCAAATATTCCTGCCCAGAGAACAGCACAGACAGATGAGCCAAGTGTGNACTTCTACAACTCAATAACAATGAAGCCTTTCTTTTTTTTTTTGCAGGAGACATGGTTTGATCCCTGCAGGAGACATGGTTTGATTCCTGGAGAAGGAAATGGCAAATATTCCTGCCCAGAGAACAGCACAGACAGATGAGCCCAGTGTGCTACAGTCCATGGGGTCACAAAGAGTTGGACACAACTTAGCAACTGAACAACAACAAGNTTGCTTTCAGTCAGTTCAGTTCAGTAGCTCAGTTGTGTCCGACTCTTTGTGAACCCATGGACCACAGCATGCCAGGCCTCCTTGTCCATCACCAGCTCCTGGAGTCCACCCAAACCCATGTCCATTGAGTCGGTGATGTCATCCAACCATCTCATCCTCTGTCGTCCCCGTCTCCCCCTGCCCTCAATCTTTCCCAACATCGGGGTCTTTTCCAAAGAGTCAGTTCTTCACATTAGTTGGCCAAAGTATTGGAGTTTCAGCTTCAACATCAGTCCTTCCAGTGAACATTCAGGACTTATCTCCTTTAGGATGGACTGGTTGGATCTCCATGTTCAACTCTTTGCACCCCCGTGGACTGTAGTTCACTAGGCTCCTTTGTTCATGGGATTCTCAAGACAAAAGTACTGAAGCAGTTGTCATTGCCTCCTCCAGGGGATCTTCCCAACCCAGGGATGGAGCCAGTGTCTCTTACACCTGCTGCATTGGCAACTTCTTTACCTCTATCGCCACCTGGTGCTAGTATATATATGTATATATATTTAAATAAGCATTTTTTTCCATGTTTTTTTCTCATAGGGTCATGGAATACTTTTTCTAAAATAAAACCAGAGANACCTGCTGCATTGGCAACTTCTTTACCTCTATCGCCACCTGGTGCTAGTATATATATGTATATATATTTAAATAAGCATTTTTTTCCATGTTTTTTTCTCATAGGGTCATGGAATACTTTTTCTAAAATAAAACCAGAGAGGATGAGTGACATGATAATGCCCTAAAACATAGAAGCAATATAGAATTTGATCTCTCCCAAACACGTCCTGGCTGTCAAATCAAACAGACATTAGAAAACAACAAAACAGAGTAAAATCCGAGTTAATATCTTCAACAATGTTAGGTGTCAGGGAAATCTCAAGTATTCTCGAATAAGGTCGGTATAGCCAAACCACAAGATGAGAAAATGTGTGGTCAGGGTCAGTGCAGTGAAGGTGACTAACAAACCCTATTCCAGTATGGAATGAAACCCCTGTCAAACCACAAACACACCACAATAGGCTAGGACAATGCTGAAACCTTGGCAAATGGCTTTGACATTGACTAGTAAAACGGGATAGTCCTGCCAAGGTCCAAGTACTTGTGCACGTGACAGGATCAAGCAATACCGCAGTGCAGGCTATGGCACTCTAGTCATGTCTGATTCTGCGACCCCATGGACTCTAGCCCACCAGGCTTCTCTGTCTGTGGGATTCTCCAAGCAAGAATACTGGATTGGGTTGCCATCTCCTCCTTCAGGAGATCTTCCCGACCCAGGGATTGAATCTGCATCTCATCATGTCTCCTGCACTGGCAGGCTGGTTCTTAACCACTTAGCACTACCTGGGAAGCCAAAATAAACCAAAACCGAACCAGCTGGAAAGTCATATTAACATGACTTCCCAGTTCCAGTGACCTTTCTCTGAAGTGCCTTATAAATAGTTTTGCTTCCCAAGGAGAACACCCCAAATTGGAGCCCACACCTCCTAGATGGGAATCAAAGCTCCCCAGATTGGGCAAGGTCAAAAAAGGCCCTAGTGGGACCTGATGCCAACCTCTTCTGGAGAAAAGTTTATTTGAGTGTTTAATTTACAAAGGAGAGTAGTATCTGTTAGAGAGCCAATCAACTTGTTCCTTCCCGACTGTGAAAGTTACTGGAGCTCCTGTAGCACAGTGGTCTACAGGATTTAAGAATCTCAGAAATGTTCAACAAATAAGTCTTTCCAAAGTGATATTACCTTAGCATGAAGGGAACCACATACCTACAGAAAGATCATTGAATAAGGGACAAAGAAGGTTGTGATAACAGGTGGAAAAGCTATAAAGAAAGCATATATAAGAAAGTGCTGCTACAGCCACACAAACCTTCAAAGCTGAGTTCCCCCAGGAAAGAAGGTCTATTGAATTCTGGGGCTGGAACAGAGGGAGGGAATCAAATGTCTTCTGGAAACAGACTTAGCTCTGAGTCACAGAAATGGTCTCAAAGAGAGATGCTACTCTGAGCTGTTCACATAACAAGAGGAAGTCTTAGGGACATGAAGCTGGAAAAGCTACCCTGTGCTCCCCTCTCAATCCAGAGAATCCTTTTCCCAGTCATCCCGGAGAATCCTTCTTTGTATGGATATAAGCTAATGCTATACACAGTTCAGTTCAGTTGCTAAGTCATGTGTGACTCTTTGCTACTCCATGGGCTGTAGCACACCAGGCTTCCCTGTCCATTACCTACTCTTGGAGCTTCTCAAACTTGTGTCCATCGAGTCGGTGATGCCATCCAACCATCTCATCCTCTGTCATCCCCTTCTCTTCCCACATTCCATCTTTCTCAGCATCAGGATCTTTTCCAATGAGTCAGCTCTTCACGTCAGGTGGCCAAAGTACTGGAGTTTCAGCTTCAGCCTCAGTCCTTCCAATGAACATTCTAGACTGATTTCCTTTAGGATTGACTGGTTTGATCTCCTTGCAGTCCAAGGAACTCTCCAACATGACAGTTCAAAAGCATCAATTCTGCAGCACTCAGGTTTCTTTATATTCCAACTCTCACATGCATACAGAAATACTGGAAAAACCATAGCTTTGACTATACAGACCTTTTTTTGGCAACTCCGTACACAGTTCTGAGCAAAATGAAAGGAAAAACAAAACAAGGACAAAGATTAACCCATGGCCCTGAGATGCCCATGCTTACAATGGAGATAATCCTTTTTTAAAGAAAAATATTTATATCCTATTTTTTTGACAACATTCAGAAAACTAAGATTGTGGCAAATGATCCCATCACTTCATGGCAAATAGATGGGGAGACAATGGAAACAGTGACAGATTTTATTTTCTTGGACTCCAAAAATACTGCTGATGGTGACTGCAGCCACAAAATTAAAAGATGCTTGCTCTTTGGAAGAAAAGCTATGATAAACCTAGACAGCATATTAAAAAGCAGAAACATTACTTTGCCAACAAAGGTCTGTATAGTTAAAGCTATGATTTTTTCAGTAGTCATGTATGGATATGAGATTTGGACCATAAAAAGAAGGCTGAGTGCTGAAGAATTGATGCTTTTGAACTGTGGTGTTGGAAAAGACTCTTGAGAGTCCCTTGGACCACAAAGAGATCCAACCAATAAATCCTAAAGGAAATCAGTCCTGCATATTCATCGGAAGGACTGATGCTGGTGCTGAAGCTGAAGCTCCAATACTTTGGACACCTGATGGGAAGAATTGTCTCGTTGGAAAAGACCCTGATGCTGGGAAATATTGAAAGCAGGAGAAGAAGGGGCCGACAAAGGATGAGATGGTTGGATGGCATCACCAACTCAGTGGACGTGAGTTTGAGCAAGATGGCGAAGGATAGGGAAGCTTAGCATACTGCAGTCCATGGGGTTGCAAAGAGTTGGGCACGACAAGTGACTGAACAGCAACACCCTAATACTTTATATCTATTAATTCACCTGACTATTGGAAACTGCATTGACTTCAGTATTTTTTGTTTCTTTTTAAAAAACACTTCCTAATCTCAACTACAAAATTGAACAGTCAGAGAATAAGGCATGAGAATAGGAAGAGTGCATACTATGTAACTATGAACATTTCTCATCTTTTGTGGGGTGACTTGCTTATTCATTGAACACACCCACATGGAATGACTTCTCTGGGTCTTGCTCTAGGCTGAGCAACAGGGATGTGGAGCTGGATTGTGTTTGATAGCAAATAATACTTGAGACACTGGGAGATGTGTCCTTGCCTGTGTCTCATCAGTTGCATACTAATGGGCTAAGTTCTGAACAAATAAGGGATCAGTGCATAAAAATGGAGATAGAAGTTTCTTTCTGTGTTATAGAAGCACTCAATTTCCAGTCTTGGTTGGATGAGAACCACTGGGACACGTGCATACACACTCACACATAACCTGTTTATAGTGACTATAGATTATAGAGACAGTTGTTTAGGAGGCATAAAATTAAAAGCTATTTTCTTAATAGAGAAAAAATCCATAATGTATATCTGTATGTATTTATGTAAGTATGTATATGTGTTTATGTTTTACTGCTGTATAATAAATATTGGCTAATTCCCTAAATAGCAGACTTCTGAGTAAAGGCTTTTTCTCTGAGATAAATTGTATTTGTTCAAACTGTTAAAATAAGTGTCCAGTTCAGTTCAGTCACTCAGTCGTGTCTGACTCTTTGTGACCCCATGGACTGTAGCACACCAGGCTTCCCTGTCCATCACCAACTCCCGGAGCTTGCTCAAACTCAAGTTCATCGAGTCGTGATGCCATCCAACTATCTACTCTGTTATTCCCTTCTCCTTCAATCTTTCCCAGCATCAGGGTCTTTTCCAAGGAGTCAGTTCTTTGCATCAGGTGGCCAAAGTGTTGGAGTTTCAGCTTCAGCATCAGTCCTTCCAATGAATATTCAGGACTGATTTCCTTTAGGATTGACTGGTTTGATCTCCTTGCAGTCTAAGGGACCCTCAAGAGTTTGCTCCAACACCACAGTTAAAAAGCATCAATTCTTTGGGGCTCAGCTTTCTTCATAGTCCGACTCTCATGTCCATACATGACTAATGGAAAAATCGTGGCTTTGACTAGATGGACCTTTGTTGGCAAAGTAATGTTTCTGCTTTTTAATATGCTGTCTAGGCTGATCATAGCTTTTCTTCCAAGGGGCAAACGCTTTTTAATTTCATGGCTCCAGTCACCATCTGCAGTGATTTTGGAGCCCCCACAAAATGAAGCCTACCGCTGTTTCCATTGTTTTCCCATCTATTTGCTATGAAGTGATGGGACCAGATGCCATGATCTTAGTTTCCTGAATGTTAAGTTTTATAACAACTTTTTCACTCTCCTCTTTCACTTTTATCATGAGGCTCTGAGTTCTTCTTCACTTCCTGCCATAAGGGTGGTGTCATCTGCATATCTGAGATTATTGATATTTCTCTCAGCAATCTTGATTCCAGCTTGTGCTTTATCCAGCCTTGCATGATGTACTCTGTATATAAGTTAAATAAGCAAGGTGACAATGTACAAACTTGACTTACTCTTTCCCGATTTGGAACCAGTCTGTTGTTCCATGTCCAGTGCTAACTGTTGCTTCTTCACCTGCAAAAAGATTTCTTAGGAGGCAGGTCAGGTGGTCTGATATTCCCATCTCTTTGCTATCTAAATAAATTATAAATCCTGAACCAATCTAAAATAAAATAAAATAAAATAGAAAAAAAAAGAAATTATAATGAAAACCTGTTAGAATGAGTTTAAATATAACCAATTGTCCAGTTTATACCTAAGTTGTGTCATAAAAATCTTTTTTCCACTAACAAACAAAATTTTTTTTTTTTTGTACAATACTTGTAAAAATATTCTTGCAGTTATTGAGTTTCCAAATGTTGAATGCTATTTCCTACTAAATGTAGCCATTAATCTCTATACCTACCTGAGTAATTGACATGAGCAATATTTCCAGTCTACTGTCTATAACCAAGTTATATAAATGTTTGAAGATAACTGTTTAACAGGAATGTCTTTGAGTTTCAGGTTTATTTATTTGTGTCTTCTATATTTAGTCAAATTTTGTTTATAAAATTGCTGACTCTCAAATTTTTGTGTTAATATATACAATATATTTTGTTTTCATACAATTTCATATCAAGTACATAAAAAGTCACTCAGCACTCTAGCAATTCTAATCTGTTTAATATTTACAAAAGAATTTAACTCAGAGACATTGGACAGGTTTGATTGTAAAGACTAATAATTAAACTTGACTCTAATCCATTGCTGCCTAGAATCTGTCTTTCCTGTAAACACAGACTGTCACCCTGGAAGTTTGCCTCTCCCAGTTAATAATATGGGATATTTGCCTTAGTCACATACATAGCCTTGGCACAATTTGCATGAACACTGACCACATTTCCACCGGTAATACTTCTCCTTCACACTGCAACCATTCAAACATGGTGAAGCTTTGTAAGAGGTATTTAAAAAGGGATATGTAGTTAGTAAATACATCCCAGGAGACTTTCACATCACCCATCCATCTCTGGGTAGGTTTCTCACACAAACCGTTATGAGTAAATCATGTAATTCCTGAGCCCTCAAAACTAACACCACGCTCACCACATTGTAGGTTTCAATAATTATTGTAGATTGGATGAACAAATGAATGAGCTATTATGTTTGGTATGAGCAAAAAGGCAAAACTTGTAAGAAATATAGCTTACCACCAGAATTACTTTCATTTCCCCCCAAATCACCACAGTTTTATTAGACTTGGCATTGAGCAAAGGATAGTGACTAAATATCTCTGCTAGGAGTAATGGAAGCTGAGAATCACTTTAGGGAGAAATTCTCCCGAGCAATGTGACTGACAGTAAGTGTTGAAAGATCAAAATTTTTAATAAACACTGCTTTTTTTTTGGCATTTCTGTTAGTTGAGATTTGTTTGTCATCTAAATTTTTAATAGAGTCTGCTACACATCAGTGATTTGGGTGATTGATACATGACTCTAGAAATTTATAGAAAGTTTTGGCTGGCAATCATACTTTCCACTTGAAGATGTTGGAGGCTTTTAAAATTCAGTCAACTATGAAATGTTTAGATAATTCACTTGATTCATGAGTTATTTATGTTCAAAACAAACAAATTAATTAAATTAATAATTTAATGGATAATTTACTTATATTTTATTACCTATATTTCATTAGCATGTTTTCCATGGGAAATAGAAGAGAAAAAGGAAAATATTTTATATTATAAGTATGAACACAAACCACATATACCTAATTCTAGTATGAAAAATCCATGGAATCAAACCTTATTTTCTGACATTTATATAGAGTTACTACCTGTTTAGCACTCCTCCACTTTTCCTGCAGAGGGCAACCCCTTGGCAGTGACTTCTGATTAATTGCTTGAGGTCAGGGAGATGATAATTCACAAAATAATTGCTGACTCTATAAGCTGTTTGCTGTTTCTATGAAACCTGAAAGATTTTAGGAGCACATAGTTAACTCAGCTGCCTGGAGGACATCTGAATGCCTGTGTTTAACTGGACAACCACCTCCAAATAGATCCTTCCTTACTGAAAAATTAAACACAACAATAATGAATCCTGAGCCCACATTGCATCAGCATAATTAGAAAATATATTCAGTTTATAATGAAATATTAGATAGTCTCCTGTTGGGGAAATGTCCTTGTAGAAACTTCCATTACTAGGAAGACAGACCCTCTGAACTCTTGATCCTGTTTATTTGTAAAACAGCTTCTGAGAGGAGAGCATGTCTCATCTAACTGAAGTGTAAATGTGCTACACAGCAGTCTCTTTCTAGCAGAGCATGGGTGGAGACGGCATTGATGAGATTAGGCAGGACCTCTCTGCATATCCAGGAGGTGAGATTGATAGTGAGTCATGCCCAGGGCCCCATCCATGGCTCTTTTCACCACACTCTGCTTTCTGAAAGTTCTCCTGTTCCTAGGATAAAAGGAGCATTCTCCTGTTCCTAGGCTCGCAAAGAAATTAATTCCATACAAGCTCAAGCAATGTAGTTTTTTTTTTTTCAGTTCTGTATGCAGTTCTAGTCAAGCTAACTTTCTATGAGACTATATGAAGCACAGAGATCAAGGATCTTATCCTACTCTAACTCTTGTTCTTGTCTCTTCTCTTTTTCTCTCTATGTAAACCACCCAGCCCTTTCCCTGGAGGAAGAGATAAGTACCCATGACAAGGCAATACAAAAATATGACCTTTATTACTCAGAAAAATTTTCCACAAACTTCAAAATAGCACCTCACCAGCTTAGCTGAATCATATTCAGTACTTAATTTTCTTAGAGGCAGACCTAACAGGCCCCAAATAAAAAGAGTATAAGAATTCATTCTCTCTTTTCTATTTGGCTGGAATCCAAGTATTTTCAATAGGAAAAAAATAGCTGAAGTAAAAGAAAATCTTTTTAAAAAAGAGATGAAAGGGAATTCCTACATAAGGGCAAACAGCAGGGCTTATTGTAGGTCTTCTCAGGATGGAAGCTGAGGTTGTGGCTAAATGCTATTCTTATGGTGGCACCATCCTCATAAGAGGAGATGAAGCCTAAAAATTCATTTTTCATTATTCCCTGGAAACAAGATTCTAGCTGAGCTATTTCAAATTCTGGAAGATGATGCTGTGAAAGTGCTACACTCAGTATGCCAGCAAATTTAGAAAACTCAGGAGTGGCCTCAGGACTGGAAAAGGTCAGTTTGTATTCCAGTCCCAAAGAAGGGCAATGCCAAAGAATGTTCAAACTACCATACAATTGTGCTCATTTCACATGTTAGCAAGGTAACACTCAAAATCCTTCAAGCTATGCTTCACCAGTATGTCAACCAAGAACTTCCAGATATACAAGCTATAGTTAGAAAAGGCAGAGGAACCAGAGATCAAATTGCCAACATCTGCTGGATCATCGAAAAAGCAAGAGAATTTCAGAAAAAAGATTTAATTCTGCTTCATTGACTAGCCTTTGACTGTGTGGATCACAACAAAATGTGGAACATTCTTAAAGAGATGGGAATACCAGACCACCTTACATGCCTTCTGAGAAACCTGTATGCAGGTCAAGAAGCAACAGTTAGAACAATGGATTGGTTTAAAATTGGGAAAGGAGTATATCAAGGCTGTATATTTTTACCATGCTTATTTAACTTATTTTCAGAGTATATCATGTGAAGTGCCAGGCTGGATGAAACACAAGCTGGAATCAAGATTTCCAGGAGAAATATCAACACTCTCAGATATGCAGATGGTACCACCCTAATGGCAGAAAGCAAAGAGAAGCTAAAGAGCTTCTTGACGAGGGTGAAAGAGGAGAGTGCAAAAGCTGGCTTAAAACTCAGCATTCAAAAAACTAAGATCATGGCAAATAGAAGGGAAAAATGGAAGCAATGACAGACTTTCTTTTCTTGGACTCCAAAATCACTGAGGACAATGACTGCAACCATGAAAATAAAAGATGGATGCTTGCTACTTGGAAGAAAAGCTATGACAAAGCTAGACAGCATATTAAAAAGCAGAAACACCTGATACTTTCAAACTGTGGTGTTGGAGAAGACTTTTGAGAGTCTCTTTGACTGAAAGGAGCTCAAACCAGTCAATTCTAAAGGAAATCAACCTTGAATATTCATTGAAAAGACTGATGCTGAAGCTGAAGCTCCAATACTGTTGCCACCTGGAAAAGATCCTGATGTTGGGAAAGACTGAAGGCAGGGGGAGAGGAGAGGACAGAGAATGAGATGGTTGGATGGCATCACTGACTCAAGGGACATGAGTCTGAGCAAATTCCAGTATATGGTGAAGGATAGGGAATCCTGGCAGTTCGTGTGGTAGCAGAGAGTCAGACACGACTTATGACTGAACAACAACAGCTGAAGAAAAGAGCATTTCTCATTGCTGAAGAAGCACAGAGGAGGAAATAAAGTGGAGAGGAGCCCCAGGCTCTTTCAGGAGGTTTGCATTCCCTGTTCCTTGACATTTCCCTTGGTCCACCAGTGGGTTTCAAAGTTAGTTGTGTGGTCAAAGGATGTCTTCATCTCTCTGCCTGGGGTGAGACTAAGGGAGTGTTTACTGCATTTTCACATCTAGCAGTTTCTCTAAATCATGTCTTTGTATCTACATATAGTTACTTAAAGGGCTTCCTTGGCAGCTCAGCTGGTAAAGAATCTGCCTGCAATGCAAGAGACCCTGGTTTGATTCCTGGGTTGGGAAGATCCTCTGAACAACAGATAGACTGCCCACTCCAGTATTCTTGGGCTTCCTGTGGCTCAGATGGTAAAGAATCAGCCTGCAATGCTGGAGCCCTGGGTTCGATCCCTGGGTTGGGAAGATTCCCTGGAGGAGGGCATGGCAACCCACTCCAGTATTCTTGCCTGGAGAATCCCCATGGACAGAGGAGCTTGGTGGGCTACAGTCCATGGGGTCACAAAGAGTCAGACATGACTGAGCACATCACATCACAGCTATTTAAAACTAAACTCTCAAGGCATTGTGGATTACCATTATAATTATTATTTGATATTAAAATAAAGAACTTCCTTTACAAATCAGAAAGGTCATAATTTAAGTTGACTCATGACCATAATCTGACTCTGAACTACTCAATACCATTTTATTTTCCAAAAACATTATTTTTCATTTTAAAACATACTATGCTGTATTATTAAAACATGCCCCTAAAATAACTTATTTAGTGGAAAAAGACATAGATATTATGAGTGTCTTGTTGTACTTATGGACATTTTTGGAGACCTGGATTTTATTATATTCTCTCAATTCAGAAATATTTTTCTCTCTCTGGAGCCTCATTTCACCTCTCAAGACCGTACAGAGGAAAACAACAACAAAAAAGCTCTAATAACTATATAGGATGCTGCTTTGAGGTCTCTAGCCCAGTTTCCTTGGTGAATAGATTAGTCTCTGTTGGACATCCCCTTAAATATGGTATAGGTGTATGTCCAACTTAGTCTATAAGCACTAAAATGAGGCTACCAAATTTTGTATTATCTTATCTCCCTTGAATCAAGGAAAGAATAGGTTAAAAAACAACTGTATAAGTGAAGTTCCAAAAATATTTTCTAGTGTATAAATCATAAAAACTCTATTCTGCCTATGCTAGGAATTTTGGAGCTAGAAATTCTAGAAGAAATAATTTCTGATATGTCATTATGTGGAAGAAATATATAATCTTTAAAAAATTGTGAATCACTATGCTGTACAACTGAAACTTAAATAATATGGTAAATCAAATATATTTCAATTAAAAAAAATCCAATAAAGTAAGAGAAATAAAAATTATACACTTAGTAAAATTTTCTTAAAAAAATTATGGCTCAGATATTAAACATTATTTTCCTTGTTGGGGGGGTATTGAATGGTAGACATATAAAAGAAGCAGAGAGGAATCTGGGGTTTCTTTTTGAAGTAAATCTTTATTGTTTTTCCTGGGTCATACACATACATCTTATGGCAAGTTCTGAAAATATATCAAATCTCATTTTTTGAAGTTAAAACAATGCATGATTATTTGAAGAGGACAATAGTGATGAAAGTTGCAATGTTAATAGTGATGCCAATTAGAGAGGCAGTATTTGTATCAGTTCAGTTCATTTCAGTCACTCAGTCATGTCCGACTCTTTGTGATCCCATGAACCTCAGTACACCAGGCCTCCCTGTCCATCACCAACTCCTGGAGTCCACCCAAACCCATGTCTATTGAGTCAGTGATGCCATCAAACCATCTCATCCTCTGTCGTCCCCTTGTCCTCCTGCCCTCAATCTTTCCCAGCATCAGGGTCTTTTCAAATGAGTCAGCTCTCCAAATCAGTTGGCCAAAGTTTTGGAGTTTCAGCTTCAACATTAGTCCCTCCAATGAATACCCAGGACTGATTTTCTTTAGGATGAACTGGTTGGATCTCCTTGAAGTCAAAGGGACTCTAAAGAGTCTTCTCCAACACCACAGTTCAAAAACATCACTTCTTCAGTGCTCAGCTTTCTTTATAATCCAACTCTCACATCCGTACATGACCACTGGAAAAACCATAGCCTTGACTAGACAGACCTTAGTTGGCAAAATAATGTCTCTGCTTTTGAATATGCTGTCTAGGTTGGTCATGACTTTCCTTCCAAGGAGCAAGCCTCTTTTAATTACATGGCCGCAATCACAATCCACAGTGCTTTTTTGGAGCCCAGAAAAATAAAGTCAACCGCTGTTTCTCCATCTATTTGCCATGAAGTGATGGGACCGGATGCCATGATCTTAGATTTCTGAATGTTGAGGTTTAAGCCAACTTTTTCATTCTCCTCTTTCACTTTCATCAAGAGGCTCTTTAGTTCTTCTTCACTTTCTCTCATAAAGGTGGTGTCATCTGCACATCTGAGGTTATTGATATTTCTCCTGGCAATTTTGATTCCAGCTTGTGCTTCCTCCAGCNGACCCCATGGACTGTAGCCTGCCAGGCTCCTCTGTCTATGGAATTTTCCAGGCAAGAATACTGGAATGGGTTGCCATTTCCTTCTCCAGGGGATCTTCCCAACCCAGGGATTGAACCCAAGTCTCTCACATTGTGGGCAGATGCTTTTACCATCTGAGCCACCAGGGAAGTCCAAAACTTCATAACCAATTATTAAATAATGCATAAGACCAAAAGAGATTATGATGGTTGTCACTGGAGGTGAATAATTTCGGGAAGTAGCTTCTAACCATAGGACTTGAAGAACAAGGTCAGAGTTTTGAAATTATTAATTCTTACAATTTTGAGGGAATAGTGGTGAAGAGCTGAAAACCAGACTCCTGAGAAGAAGATACTGTTTAGGTGATGCTGGGATCTCGAGTTCAGACAAGAGGCCTTATATAAATAAGATTTACTCCTCTGAGGTGAGAGGGACAGGGAACTTCTCTGGCTTGTTCAGAGGTCTTTAAAAGGTCCAATAAGACCCCTTCTGGAGTTTTGTTGTTGTTTAGTCACTAAGTCATGTCTGATTCTTTGTGACTCCATGGACTATAGCCTACCAGGCTCCTCTGTCTTTGGGATTTTCCAGACAAGAATACTGGAGTGGATTGCCATTTCCTTCATCAGGGGATCTTCTTAACTAAGGGACTGAATCCAGGTATCCTGCATTGGCAAGCAAATTCTTTACTACTGACCCATCATGGAAGCTCTTGGAAAGCTATAAAATGGAACCAGCTAATGCATTGGAAAGAATCATTGTCGCTCGAGTACAAAAGTGTTGCTGGGGTAACACTGAAAGCGACAAAAAGCAATCCTCCTTCTTGCTTGAGTTTCCTAGCACATCCTATTTGCAGATGTGGGGAGCTGATTGGAAAGTGAGAAATGGAATTTACAGAGACCCAGTACTACAAGGAATAATGTAAATGTGTAATTGAGGCTGAGAGACAATAATAAAATAACTAGTACAATAAAACAGAATGAACTTAGTCTTGGAAATTGTTTATACAGATTTCAAAAGATCCAGGAAATGGACCTGCTGTTGCTAATACAACTTAGAGATTTGCCACTATGATACACAGGCTGAAGACTCAAGGTGGGGTCACCAGAACTGAAGCCAGGGTGATTCCAACTGGCAAAACCTGGAGCTGTGGAAGAAATGTAATGTGCCAGAGACTTCTTTAGGCAGGAGAATGGAGGGAGTAACATAATCTCTATGTGTCAGTGTTTCCTAACCACTGAATGCATCTGAAAGCTCGCTGATATTCAGTTCAGTTCAGTTCAGTCACTCAGTCGTGTCCGACTCTATTCGACCTCATGGATTGCAGCATGCCAGGCTTCCTTGTCCAACACCAACTCTCAGAACTTGCTCAAACTCATGTTAATTGAGTCAGTGATGCCATACAACCATCTCATCCTCTGTCATCCCCTTCTCCTCCTGCCTTCAATCTTTCCCAGCTTCAGGGTTTTTCCCAATGAGACAGTTCTTTGCATCAGGTGGCCAAAGTATTGGAGCTTCAGGTTCAGCATCAGTCCTTCCAATGAATATTCAGGACTGATTCCCTTTAGGATTGGTGGTTTGATCTCCTTGCAAAGGACTCTCCTTGCGAAGGGACTCTCAAATGTTTTCAACACCACAGTTCAAAAGCACCAATTCTTTGGCATTCAGCTTTCTTTATAGTCCAGCTATCGCATCACATCACATCATTATTGGAAAAACCATAACTTTGACTAGATGGATGTTTGTCAGCAAAGTAACACCTCTGCTTTAAAAAAATTAATTTATTTTTTATTGAAGGATAATTGCTTTACAAGGTTCTGTTTGTGCCCTCCAAGAGTCTATTATCTAGTCCTGTGTAAGTTCTGGCAGCTCTATGGTGGGGTCAATGGTCACCTCCTCCAAGGGGGCTTATGCCATACCCAAGTCTGCTGCATCCAGCCATACCCAAGTCTGCTCTACGCAAAGCCCCTGTACCTGATCAGTCCACTGTTGACCCATACCTCCACAGGAGATACTCAAACACAGTTTTGTCTCAGTCTCTGTGGGGTCTCTGAGTCTTGCTGCACACAAAGTTTGTTTAAGCTCTCTGAGCATCTCTGATGGGTATGGGGTTTGATACTAAATGTAATTTCACCCCTCATACCATCTTGCTGGGGCTTCTCCTTTGCTCTTGGACGTGGGGTATCTCCTCACAGTTGCTCCAGCACCTACTGTCTTACTGGGGTTTCTCTGGCCTTGGATGTGGGGTATCTCCTCATGGCTGCTGCTCCTGACGTTGGCCACGCAGCCACCTCTCCAGCTGCCATCCCATCAGTTCATAGCAAATAGATGGGGAAACAGTGGAAACAGTGGCAGACTTTATTTTGGGGGGTTCTTAAATTGCTGCAGATGGTGATCACAGCCATGAAATTAAAAGATGGTTGCTCCCTGGGAGAAAAGTTATGATTTACCTAGACAGCATATTAAAAACCGGAAGCATTACTTCATCAACAAATGTCCATCTAAGTCAAACCTGTGGTTTTCCCAGTAGTCATGAATGGATGTGAGAGTTGGATATTAAAGATAGCTGAGTACCGAAGAATTGATGCTTTTGAACTGTGGTGTCGGAGAAGACAATTGAGAGTCCCTTGGACTGCAAGGAGATCCAACCAGTCCATCCTAAAGGGAATCAGTCCTGAATATTCATTGGAAGGACTGATACTGAAGCTGAAGCTCCAATACTTTGGCCACCTGATATGAGGAACTGACTCATTTGAAAAGACCCTGACACTGGGAAAGACTGAAGGCAAGAAGAGAAAAGAGGATGACATGGTTGGATGGCATCACTGACTCAATGGACATGAATTTGAGTAAACTCTGAGAGTTTGTGATGGACCGNATGAGGAACTTACTCATTTGAAAAGACCCTGACACTGGGAAAGACTGAAGGCAAGAAGAGGAAAGAGGATGACATGGTTGGATGGCATCACTGACTCAATGGACATGAATTTGAGTAAACTCTGAGAGTTTGTGATGGACCGGGAGGCCTGGCATGCTACAGTCCATGGATCTGTAAAGAGTCAGACATGACTAAACTGAACTGAATTTCTTCACAGAATTTTGCTGTTTTTTTTGTCAACCTCAACATGAATCAGCCATAGGTATACATATACCCTGTCCCTTTTGAACCTCCCTCCCATCTCCTTCCCCATCCCACCCCTCTAGGTTGATACAGAGCCCCTGTTTGAATTTCCTGAGCCATACAGCAAATTCCCATTGGCTATGTATTTTACATATGGAAATGTAAGCTTCTGTTACTCTTTCCATACATCTCACCCTCTCCTCCCCTCTCCCCATGTCCATAAGTCCATTCTCTTTGTCTGTGTCTCCTTTGCTGCTCTGTAAATAAATTCTTCAGTTACATTTTTCTAGATTCTGTATATATGCATTAGAGTACGGTATTTATCTTTCTCTTTCTGACTTACTTCACTCTATATAATAGGTTCTGGGTTCATCCACCTCATTAGAACTGACTCAGATGCATTCTTTTTATGGCTGAGTAATATTACATTATGTATATGTACAACTACTTCTTTATCCACTCATCTGTTGATGGACATCTAGTTTACTTCCATGTTCTAGCTATTGTAAATAGTGCTGCAATGAACAATGGGATACATGTGTCTCTTTCAATTTTGGTTTCCTCAGGGTATATGCCTAGGAGTGGGATTGCTGGGTCATATGGTGGTTTTATTCCTAGTTTTTTAAGGAATCTCCATACCATCTTCCATAGTGGCTGTATCAATTTACATTCCCACCAACAGTGCAAGAGTAGTCCCTTTTCTCCACATCCTCTCCAGGATTTATTGTTGTAGACTTTTTGATGTTGGCCATTCTGACTGGTGTGAGGTGATATCTCATTCTAGTTTTGACTTGCATTTCTTTAGTAATGAGCAAATGGACCATATTTTCATGTGTTTGTTAGCCATGTCTTCTTTGGAGAAATGTCTGTTTAGGTTTTTTCCCCATTTTTTGATTGGGTTGTTTGATTTCTGGTATTGAGTTGTATGAACAGCTTGCATATTTTAGAGATTAATCCTTTGTAAGTAGTTTCATTTCTGTTATTTTCTCCCATTCTGAGGGTTGTCTGTTGTACAAAAGAGTTTAAGCTTAATCAGGTCCCACTTGTTTACTTTTGTTTTTATTTCCATTACTCTAGGAGATGGGTCACAAAGGATCTTGCTTTGATTTACATCATCAAGTGTTCTGCTTATAGTTTCCTCTAAGAGTTTTATAGAGTCTAGTCTTCTATTTAAGTCTTTAATCCATTTTGAGTTTATCTTTGTGTATGATGTTAGGAAGTGTTCTAATTTCATTCTTTTACATGTAGCTGTCCAGTTTTCCCAGCATCATTTTTTGACGAGGCTGTCTTTATCTGGGAAAAAGAGACTTCAAACACAATAAGTTAAAAAAAATAATAAAATGGCAGAGAAATACTATACAAATGAAGGAACAAGCTAGAAACACAGAAGTCCAAATAAATGAAGAGCAAATAAGCAAACTACTTGAAAAAGAATTCAGAAGAATGATAGTAAAGATGATCAAAAGTCTTGAAAACAGAAAGGAGGAAATGCAAGAATCAATTAACAAAGACCTAGAAGAATTAAAGAATAAACATACAGAAACAAACAACACACTTACTGAAATTAAAAATATTTTAGAAGGAGTCAATAGCAGAATATCTGAAGCAGAAGAATGAATCAGTGAGCTGGAAGGTAAAATGATAGAAATAACTTCTGAAGAGCAGAATAAAGTAGAAAGGTTGAAAAGAACTGAGGACAGTCTCAGAGACCTCCGGACAATATCAAATGCACCAATATTTGAATTACAGTGGTCCCAGAAGAAGAAGAAAAAAA
>SJYV01002871.1:86555-103547 GCA_006410875.1 Neotragus pygmaeus | reverse complement strand
TTGAGAGTCCCTTGGACTGCAAGGAGATCCAACCAGTCCATCCTAAAGGGAATCAGTCCTGAATATTCATTGGAAGGACTGATACTGAAGCTGAAGCTCCAATACTTTGGCCACCTGATATGAGGAACTTACTCATTTGAAAAGACCCTGACACTGGGAAAGACTGAAGGCAAGAAGAGGAAAGAGGATGACATGGTTGGATGGCATCACTGACTCAATGGACATGAATTTGAGTAAACTCTGAGAGTTTGTGATGGACCGGGAGGCCTGGCATGCTACAGTCCATGGATCTGTAAAGAGTCAGACATGACTAAACTGAACTGAATTTCTTCACAGAATTTTGCTGTTTTTTTTTGTCAACCTCAACATGAATCAGCCTTAGGTATACATATACCCTGTCCCTTTTGAACCTCCCTCCCATCTCCTTCCCCATCCCACCCCTCTAGGTTGATACAGAGCCCCTGTTTGAATTTCCTGAGCCATACAGCAAATTCCCATTGGCTATGTATTTTACATATGGAAATGTAAGCTTCTGTTACTCTTTCCATACATCTCACCCTCTCCTCCCCTCTCCCCATGTCCATAAGTCCATTCTCTTTGTCTGTGTCTCCTTTGCTGCTCTGTAAATAAATTCTTCAGTTACATTTTTCTAGATTCTGTATATATGCATTAGAGTACGGTATTTATCTTTCTCTTTCTGACTTACTTCACTCTATATAATAGGTTCTGGGTTCATCCACCTCATTAGAACTGACTCAGATGCATTCTTTTTATGGCTGAGTAATATTACATTATGTATATGTACAACTACTTCTTTATCCACTCATCTGTTGATGGACATCTAGTTTACTTCCATGTTCTAGCTATTGTAAATAGTGCTGCAATGAACAATGGGATACATGTGTCTCTTTCAATTTTGGTTTCCTCAGGGTATATGCCTAGGAGTGGGATTGCTGGGTCATATGGTGGTTTTATTCCTAGTTTTTTAAGGAATCTCCATACCATCTTCCATAGTGGCTGTATCAATTTACATTCCCACCAACAGTGCAAGAGTAGTCCCTTTTCTCCACATCCTCTCCAGGATTTATTGTTGTAGACTTTTTGATGTTGGCCATTCTGACTGGTGTGAGGTGATATCTCATTCTAGTTTTGACTTGCATTTCTTTAGTAATGAGCAAATGGACCATATTTTCATGTGTTTGTTAGCCATGTCTTCTTTGGAGAAATGTCTGTTTAGGTTTTTTCCCCATTTTTTGATTGGGTTGTTTGATTTCTGGTATTGAGTTGTATGAACAGCTTGCATATTTTAGAGATTAATCCTTTGTAAGTTGTTTCATTTCTGTTATTTTCTCCCATTCTGAGGGTTGTCTGTTGTACAAAAGAGTTTAAGCTTAATCAGGTCCCACTTGTTTACTTTTGTTTTTATTTCCATTACTCTAGGAGATGGGTCACAAAGGATCTTGCTTTGATTTACATCATCAAGTGTTCTGCTTATAGTTTCCTCTAAGAGTTTTATAGAGTCTAGTCTTCTATTTAAGTCTTTAATCCATTTTGAGTTTATCTTTGTGTATGATGTTAGGAAGTGTTCTAATTTCATTCTTTTACATGTAGCTGTCCAGTTTTCCCAGCATCATTTTTTGACGAGGCTGTCTTTATCTGGGAAAAAGAGACTTCAAACACAATAAGTTAAAAAAAATAATAAAATGGCAGAGAAATACTATACAAATGAAGGAACAAGCTAGAAACACAGAAGTCCAAATAAATGAAGAGCAAATAAGCAAACTACTTGAAAAAGAATTCAGAAGAATGATAGTAAAGATGATCAAAAGTCTTGAAAACAGAAAGGAGGAAATGCAAGAATCAATTAACAAAGACCTAGAAGAATTAAAGAATAAACATACAGAAACAAACAACACACTTACTGAAATTAAAAATATTTTAGAAGGAGTCAATAGCAGAATATCTGAAGCAGAAGAATGAATCAGTGAGCTGGAAGGTAAAATGATAGAAATAACTTCTGAAGAGCAGAATAAAGTAGAAAGGTTGAAAAGAACTGAGGACAGTCTCAGAGACCTCCGGACAATATCAAATGCACCAATATTTGAATTACAGTGGTCCCAGAAGAAGAAGAAAAAAAGAAAGCATATAAGAAAAATTTTGAAGAGATTATAGTTGAAAATTTCTGCAACATGGAAAAGGAAATAGTCAACCAAGTCCAAGAGGCACAAACAGTCCCATACATGATAAACTCAAGGAGAAACACACCAAGACAGATACTAATCAAACTAAAAGGGACTAAACACAAAGAAAGAATATTAAAAGCAGCAAAGAAAAGCAACAAGTAACACTTAAAGCTGATTTTTCAGCAGAAACTTTGCAGCCCAGAAGGGAATTGCAGGATATATTTAAAGTACTGAAAGGGAAAATCTACAGCTAAGATTACTGTACCTGGCAAGGATCTCATTCAAAATTGATGGAGAAATAAAAAGCTTTTCAGACAAGTAAAAGTTAAGAGAAGTCATTACAATCAAACTAGCTTTACAACAAATGTTAAAGGGACTTATATAGTCAAGAAATACAAAAGAAGAAAAAAGATCGACAAAACAATCCCCCAAAATGAAGAAAATGGAAATAGGAATATATATATCAATAATTAGTTTAAATGCAAATGGATTAAATGCTCCAACCAAAAGACACAGACTGGCCGAATGGACACAAAAAGAAAATCCATATATATGCTGTCTACAAGAAACCCACTTCAGACCTAAAGACAAATATACACTGAAAGTGAAAGGATGGAAAAATATATTCCATGCAAATGGAAAGCAAAAGAAAGCTGAAGTAGCAATCCTCATGTCAGACAAAATAAACCTTAAAGTAAAGAAGATTACAAGAGATACAGAAAGACACTACATAATGATCAAGGGATCAATCCAAGAGGAAGACATAACAATTGTAAATATCTATGCACCCAACATAGCAGCACCTCAATACATAAGACAAACACTAACAGACATAAAAGGAGAAATTGACAGTAACACAATAATAGTAGGAGACTTTAACACTCGACTCATACCAATGGAAAGATAATCAAAACAGAAAATTAATAAGGAAACACAAGTCTTAAATGGTACATTAGATGAAATGGATCTCATTGATATCTTCAGGACATTCTATCCAAATGTAGAATACACCTTCTCAAGTACACAAGGAACATTCTCCAAGATAGACCACATCTTGGCTCACGAATCAAACTTTGGTAAATTTAATAAAATTAAAATCATATCAAGCATCTTCTCTGACCACAATGCTACGAGAATAGATATCAATTACAAGAAAAAAAGCTGTAAGAAACACAACTACATGGAGATAAAACAACATGTTTCTAAATAACCAACAGGTTACTGAAAAAATCAAAATGGAAATAAAAAAATTTCTAGAAACAAATGACAATGAAAACATGAAAACTCAAAACCTATGGGATGCAGCAGAAGCATTTCTAAGAGGGAAGTTTACAGCAATACAATCCTACCTCAAGAAACAAGAAAAACATCGAATAGACAGCCTAAATTTACACCTAAAACAACTGGAAAAAGAAGAACCAAAATGCCCCAAAATTATTAGAAGGAAAGAAATCATAAAGATCCAAGCAGAAATAAATGAAAAAGAAATGAAAGAAACAATAATAAAGATTAATAAAAGCTGGTTCTTTGAGAAGATAAACAAGATCGACCAACATTAAACCAGACTCATCAAGAAAAAAAGAAGAATCAAATCAGCAAAATTAGAAATAAAAAAGAGGTTACAACAGACAATGCAGAAATACAAAGGCTTCTAAGAGGTTATTATGAAGAGCTATATAACAATAAAATAGACAACCTGGAAGAAATGGACAGATTCTTAGAAAAGTTCAATCTTCTAGGACTGAACCAGGAAGAAATATAAATTATAAAGAGTCAAATTACAAGCACTGAAGTAGAAACTGTGATCAAAAATCTCCCAGAAAAGAAAAGCCCAGGATCATACAGCTTCACAGGAGAATTCTATGAAACATTTAGAAAAGAGCTAATGTCTATCCTTCTAAAACTCTTTCAAACAACTGAGTGGAAGAAACACATTCAAACTCATTCTATGAGGACACCGTCATCCTGATATCAAAACCAGACAAAGACAGCACACAAAAAGAAAGCTACAAGCCAATATTACTGATAAACATAGATGCAAAAATCCTCAACAAAATTTTAGCAAACAGAATTCAGCAACACATCAAAAAGCTCATACACCATGATCAAGTTGGGTTTATTCCAGGGATGCAAGGATTCTTCAATACATGCAAATCAATCAATGTGATACACCATATTAACAAATTGAAAGATAAATCTCATTTGATAATCTCAATAGATCTAGAAAAAGCCTTTGACAAAATTCAGCACCAATTTATGATTAAAACTATTCAAAAAATGGGCATAGAAGGAAGTTACGTCAACATAGTAAAGGCCATGTATGATAAGCCTATAGCAAACATTATTCTCAGTGGTGAAAAACTGAAAGCATTCCCCTAAGATCAGAAACAATATAAGGGTGTCCACTTTTGCCACTATTATTCAAAATACTTCTGGAAGACCTAATTACAGCAATCAGAAAAAGAAGAAAGGAAGAAAAGGAAATAAAAGGAATCCAGATCAGAAAAGAAGAAGTAAATCTCTCACTGTTTGGAGATGACATGATACTGTACATAGAAAACCCTAAAAATAGTACTAGAAAATTATTAGAGCTAATCAGTGAATTTTGCAAAGCTTCAGGATACAAAAACAATACACAGAAATCACTTGCATTTCTATATATTAACAATGAAAAATCAGAAAGAGAAATTAAGGAATCAATCCCATTCACCATTACAACAAAAAGAATTAAATATCTAGAAATAAACTTACCTAAGGAGGAAAAAAAAAACTGTATACAGAAAAGTATAAGACACTAACGAAAGAAATCAAAGACAATATAAATAGATGGAGAGATATTCCATGTTCTTAGGTACGAAGAATCAATATTGTGAAAATTGCTATACTACCAAACACAATTTACAGATTCAACGTGATCCCTATCAAATTACCAATGGCATTTTTTCACAGAACTAGAACAAAATTTTTCACAATTCATATGGAAACACAAAAGACCTAGAATAGTCAAAGCAGTCTCGAGAAATAATAATGGAGTTGAGGAATCAACCTTCCTGACTTCAGATTATACTACAAAGCTACAGTCATCAAAACCATATGGTACTGGCACAAAAACAGAAATGTAGACCAAGAAGATAGAAAGCCCAGAAATAAACCCATGAACCTATGGGTACTTTATTTCTGCTTTTTAATATGCTGTCTAGTTTGGTCATAGCTTTCCTTCCAAGGAGCAAGCATCTTTTAATTTCATCACTGCAGTCACCATCTGCAGTGATTTTGGAGCCCAAGAAAATAAAGTCTGTCACTGTTTCCATTGTTTACCCATATATTTGCCATGAAGTGATGATACTGGATGTCATGATTTGCTGACATTAGAGTCTGGGATATCCTTCAAGTAATAAATGCAGCCTTGTGATATGGAGAAGAATCACAGAGAGTGAGAGGTGAATCCTTGGTATAGCATAGAGGCAGAATTCATCCACTCACCTCAGTCTTGTTATATCACTAGAACTGTAAAATACATGATATCCTATGGACTTTTACCCTCATAGTGAGAACAATGTAAGGTATCAAGTCACTGTAGTCTGTAAAAAATCAAAGTTGGACTTAGTGTATAATAATCTTCTCTCTCAAAGCCAGATAGCCAGATTATCTTGGAGTTATTTCAAAATTGGCACACATTTCAAAACATATCCTATAACCTGACTCAAGTAGAATTGATGATTCTTTATTCATAACATTGTTCATTTCTGCCATGAAAGCAACAATCATAGTGTTATAGCTGTTCCTGTGTGGTTCTGCAGCCTTGATTGCAGAGAAAGCAGTGTAGGGGAAGAACCAGATACCCCTAGGATGGAGCACAGGTATGACCCGGAGTGCTGATTTGTTCCATAAGTGGCTGATCTTGGGATAAAATGAGCTGCAGCTGAGAAATTTGATTGTCTTTAAATCATATCAAAAGATATCAATTATGTTAAATACATAAAATTGATTTCACAGTTATGTAGAAGATGTTCAGTGTTGATTTAAAATAGGTCTTGAGATCATTTATATCAGATTGAATTTTCATTGCAGTTGAAAGGGGTTTGTGCTTGCTGAAGAATGGTCTATGTCCAGCAAAATCTTGTGTGTGTGTGTGCGCACAGATGTGTGATCAGTGACTAGAGCATTGGAGAATTGTAGGAATATATTTGTTTCTACCTGTTTGTATATATATGGACCTAAAAGAGGCAATGTAAATGTTAGTAAATAAAGGGTCGAATGTGCCTAAGGGTGTATCTGTGGCGAGCAAGGGTCTCAGAATGTCTATGATGCATCTTTGTATGCATAAGTAGGTGTGCATTCCTTGGCCAAGGAAGGATTAACATAGTAAAGGATAACATAGTAACGGATATAGGTAGAGACATCAGCGCTGTTGAGGCCGAGAAGCTTCTCCTGGGAGCAATCCTCCTATGGGTAGGCCATTACTCATTGACACCACCCTCCCCATTATTTTCACTCTCCCTCCTCTCATCACAAACAAACAAGCTTAGTGGTTTGATATATTTATGAGTCACAGAAGACTGGGCTGATGCTGCTCAGCCTGGGGGATCCACAGACCACTGCCTCCAGTTACAGGGAAGAGTTGTCTGCTATCCAGTGAGTGCCATCTCCTTCAGATTGCTCATCAGGGCTCCTTATGGAGAACTCATCCCCATCTTTAACACTCTTACTGTAACTCCAGGCAGACTCAGACCCTCATACTCTCTAGACATTAGATAACTAACCTCTCTTCCAAAGTCTGTGATTACAAACCCTGATGCCAGGTTGCCACCTAAATGAAAATCCTAGTACCAAACTACACATGTTTAGATTAAGAGACTGATTCATCAAATCTAGATTTTGTATTGATGATATCTATATTTTTCCCCTGCAATTTGAATTATTGTGTCCTATACCTAACTCTTGGGTGTGCAGCTGGTGAAAATCAAGAACCAAATGAACTGGTCATTGAACAATGAAGTCTTCAGTTTTAGCTGGATTTTCATTATTGAGTATGCCATGGGAACATAATTGATTAGGATATTACTGTGAGTCTGTTAGTGCATTTATAGCACTGTGTGTGTGCACATGTGTACTTAGATGTATACCTTCAGGTGGGTATAAACATGGGAGGATATCTGCAACATGCCATATAATACCAATGAGGAACTATTAGTCTTATTAAATTCTGTGATTGTGCTAGTGTTATTTGAGCAAGGGACTATGCAATAGTTTATCTGCGTGATGTGAGGTAGTGACTATGACTACATGGGTGTATAAGTGTGCACAGGAGTGTATTCATTGGTACTTTTATGTGACTGTGTATAAGTATACATGCTCATATACATGCTGTGCAAAAGAAGTACATTGCTTGTATCTATGTTTTTTAAAATATATATTTATGCCTAGATTAGTTATATTTAGCAAGACTTAACTGACACCCCTTTGGTCAAAATAAAGAAAAATTTGTTGCTGGGTGGTGACAGATCATGTTTTCCTTGAGGGAGGCATTTTCAAAGCTACCTTCCATAGTGAGGAAAATTTGAAACATTGGTGAAATATGCCCTTCTGGACTACATAAATTTGCATACCAGGTATTAAGGACAGTGGGGTAAACCTGTCTTGTGAAGAGTCCTTCATGTTTGTTCATCCTTTAAGAGTTTTTCCATTTCTCCAAGATCCAGAAATAATCTTGGAATGAAGATGATAAAAAAGTAGATCAAAAAGATGTTGTATATAAGATGATTTTTTAGAGACATCAACTTTTAAACCTAGGCGAGGAAGAAGAGAAAAGTTTACAGGGGAAGTAAGAAAAAGAACTCCTATTTATTAAAGGTTTCCTTTGAATTCTCAGTTGAAAAGGAGGGAAACCAAATGAATATAATTCCTTCTTATGGTCCATGTACTTTCATGATTATTACTAATATCAGGGCATCTCTAGCTTCTAGTCACCATCATCTTTTACTGATTTTACTAAGAGGACTAGGAAGATGATGGAAACTAGAAAACTCAAGGAAACATGGGGCTTAACTATTTCTAAATGTCAAAGCAGTTTTATCTTATTTTTAAATTTTAAATATAGATTTTCTAGCTTTATTGAACTATTACTGACATATAACATATGTAACCTTAACTTACACAATGTGAGGATTTGGTAAGCAAATGTATTGCAAAATGATCACCATAATGAAGTTAGCTAGCACCTCTATTTTCTTACATAATTATCAGTTTTTTTTTAATGTGGTGATAATATTTGAGATTTACTTTCTTAAATGCTTTAGAATGTATATTGGTAGTAGTGGTTTTGTCACTAAGTCATGTCTGACTCTTGTGACCCCATGGACTGTAGCTCCTCTGTCCATGGGATTTCCCAGTCAAGAATACTGAAGTGGGGGATCTTCTAGACCTGGGGATCAAACTCCTGTCTCTTGCATTGCAGAAGTATCCTTTTATGCCTGAGCTACCAAGGAATCCTAAGTATGCATATTACAGAATTATTAATTAAAGTCAACATGCATTTTATAGCTGGAAATCTGCACCTTTTTATCAGCATCTCCCATCTTTCCTCCAACCCTGCTGCAGACCCCTGGAAAACACTGTTCTACTCTTTACAGAGTGAAGCTTTAATTTTGAGCTATCTGTTCCAGAAAAATATAATTACAGAAATATTCTGGATAAAAACTGGAAAGAAGTCCTTTATGACATGGTTTATTAATTTTTACTATTCTGACTACTGATTTCTTTTCCAGGAGTTAGGCTGGAAAAGGACAAAGACAGAAAGAGAAATCAATAAAGAAGGTAGAGATGAAAATGCCAAGGAAGGAGGAAAATTAGGGAGATGCTTCTGAAGTAAGAAGACAGTTCTAAAAGGATGAGTTACCAACAATGTTAAGTCTCATAGGAAAGTCAAATAGATTAAGAAAGAGAATGTTTTCATTAGATTTGGTGACAAAGAGGTCATTAATGACCACACAGAAATTAGTTTCAATTGGGAGGGTGCAGTGTGGAAGTCACAGTACAATAAATCAAGCACTGATAAGGCAAGGTCATTAAGATCGAATTCTTGAATCTGGGGATCTCAGAATGGATTGAAACAACAGACTTACAAACAAGCTCCCCTTCCTTGGCATCTAGAGAGACAGGGTTTTGACTATGAATTGAGAAAGAATAACAGCATGGAAGCTAGAGGAGGAAAGTTATGTTTCTATGATGGGATAATCTCGTATGTGCTTATTGCTTGATGGGAAAGAGATAGAAAGTGAGAGGTTGAAGATACAGTACAACAGACTAATGGAAGAGGTCTCTGAGTGAAATGGCAAGAAACACAGTCCTAAAGGTGGAGGGCCTGGGCTTGGGGTAGAGACATCTTTTTCTCAGAAACCAAGGGCTAGCTGAGAGCAAGTTAAAGTTTTTGGTAGTGGTAAATAATCTCACTCTCTCTCCTCTTTCTTCCCCAATAAAGCACTTGCTTCTTTGGCTTTATCCAGCTGCACACCCAATTTGGTTATAGAATTTATCAGTGGTTATGGTGTATTTTATGAATGTGAAAGAGAGGCAAAGGGAAGATAAAGATACCAGTCCTAGAGGGAGGGTAGGTCAGGAAAGCAGTGAGGAAGGAAGAGCTAATAGATAAATAGAAGATGAAAAAATGATTAAAACTTTGAAAGCAAGATCATGGGGTAAGAAGGTAAGATTATTTGCAGGTGGAAGGCCATAGTCAGAAGCTAAAAAAAAAAGAAAAAGAATTTAAGACTTCAAAGTGATGAGGTTGATGTAAAGTCTGAGTAAAGTTATTGAAGCTGTAATGTTCTAGCTGTAGAGGTTTCATCTTTGCCACCTACAAAATGTTTCCCAGAGATAAGGACAGTGTTTCCTTTTCCCTGTACATCTTAATTTCTAATTTTTTCTCAAAATTTCCAGAATATGTTTTCTAGGGTGAGATGGTGAAGTGAAGGAATACTGGAGTTTTAAGTGAGAATTAGGAAACTATCTCATATAATCTCCTGTCCTGTCATTTTGCTCTTGTTCACTTGTTCATCATACCTTCATGGAGTTTATAACATGGTCGTGAGAGGGAACTGGGCTCTGGTGAGTCAGAGATGAGTAGAACTCAGTTGTTATCTTCAAAGAGCTCATAGTCTAATGGAGGAAGTAGGACCAGAAGCCAACACTTTCAATCTCTGACCTTTGATGTTGGAGATAGGATGTCTGAAAAAGAGAGAAGAACATTCCCACACACCCTCTTGGGCACACCCCCCATCTGTGTTCTTACATCTGCCTGCCATGTTGGGCCTCAATGGCACCCACTTCCAGCCAGCCACACTCCAGCTAACAGGCATCCCTGGGATGCAGACAGGTCAAGCCTGGGTTGCTCTGGTTTTCTGCATCCTCTACCTGATTTCCATCATAGGCAACCTCACCATCCTTGTCTTGGTGATTCGAGAGCCTACTCTACACCAGCCCATGTACTACTTCCTCTCTATGCTCTCTCTCAATGATCTGGGAGTGTCCTTTTCTACACTTCCCACCGTGCTTGCTACCTTCTGCTTCAACTATCGTCATGTTGACTTTGATGCCTGCTTGGTTCAGATGTTCTTCATTCATACTTTCTCTTTCATGGAATCAGGCATACTGCTGGCCATGAGCTTTGATCGTTTTGTGGCTATTTGTGACCCACTACACTATGCAACTGTGCTCACCAACAACCGCATCTTGGCTATAGGCTTAGGCATCCTTGCTAAAAGTTTCACCACTCTCTTCCCTTTCCCTTTTCTGGTGAAACGACTGCCCTTCTGCAAAGGCAATGTTTTACATCACTCGTACTGCCTCCATCCAGATCTCATGAAAGTGGCATGTGGAGATATCCATGTTAATAACATCTATGGACTTTTTGTGGTTATTTTTACCTATGGCATAGACTCAACTTTTATCTTGCTTTCGTATACATTGATTCTGAGAGCCGTGCTGGCAATAGCATCCCGGGAGCAGCGGTTCAAAGCTCTCAACACCTGCATGTCCCACATCTGTGCAGTACTGGTTTTTTATGTGCCTATAATCGCTGTCTCCATGATCCACCGCTTCTGGAAAAGTGCCCCACTTGTTGTTCATGTCATGATGTCCAATGTATACCTGTTTATACCCCCCATGCTCAACCCCATCATCTACAGTGTGAAGACAAAGGAGATACGCAGAGGGATCCGTCAAGTCTTCTGTAAGTCTTGGGGCTGAGGAATACTGCAGAGCCTGAGAGAATAATTTTGGAGGAAGGACTGGGACTTTTTCTGATTTTAGGAATGTTAAAACAAGGAAAAGGACCAGGATCTTGATAGCTGTGAATATGGAACTGATAAAAGAACACTGGATTCAATAAAATTGCATATGTATTGAACACTTACTCTATGAAAAACTTTGTGCTAGTTGCTAGCAATGTTATAATGATGAATAAGACATATTCTTAAGAGATAGATTTATCAAGGGAAAACCATAAAAATAAAGATGCCCTGAAATATATTTGACATATGTGAAAATATTGGAAGCTCTACAGTGTACTTAGCCTTGAACACAATTCTACTACTACCAAGAGTGAGAAAATGATACACTGAAGACAAAATTCAGTAGAAGTTTGGTGCTTCGTTGGGTGAAAAAGGGCATTTTCCATGTGGCACTAGTAAAAAAGAACCTGCCCACCAATGAAGGAGATGTGGGTTTGATCTCTGTGTTACGGAGATCTCCTGGAGGAGGGCATGACAATCCACTCCAGTATTCTTGTCTGGAGAAACCCNTGCTTCGTTGGGTGAAAAAGGGCATTTTCCATGTGGCACTAGTAAAAAAGAACCTGCCCACCAATGAAGGAGATGTGGGTTTGATCTCTGTGTTACGGAGATCTCCTGGAGGAGGGCATGACAATCCACTCCAGTATTCTTGTCTGGAGAAACCCATAGACAGAGAAGCCTGGTGGGCTACAGTGCATAGGGTCATACATATTTGAACACAACTGAAGCAACTTAGCATGCATGGAGAGAAAGGGCCCATTGGTTTGTGGAAATAAAATTTTTTTTCTATGTTTGCGAGGTAGATTATGAAGGAAGAGAAAGGCTATGGTAGTTGGTCAGGGTGGCAGAAAGACAGGAAAGTAATGACCTTGGCATAACAAACTGCTTGAGAAAAAAAAATATTTAGGCAAGCGTATTTAGACCTTGTACTCCAAGTGTGGTCCAGTGAACAACAGAATTGTTATATCTCGTGGTTTGTTAATGAAACAGAATCTTAGACCCTGAACAAGACGTACTGAATGAAAATTGCTTTTAATAAGACCTTGGGGTGATTAAAGGTTGAGAGGCATAGTGTTTCTCTTTTTTAACCCCTCTAAGGTTATGGGTATCTAATGTGCAACAAAAATAACAAAGATCATGAATAATAAGAGTCTGAAAAACTAGTTCTCAAAGTGTCATTCCCAGACTAGTGTCATCAGCATTGTTTGGGAAATTGTTAGGCATACGAATTCTCAGGCCTTTCCTAAGATTTCCTGATCAGAAACTCTTAGGTGTTGAGGTCCAGCAATATGTATTTTTAATAAGTCCTCCAAGCAAATCTGATATATATTACAGGTTGAAAACCTTTAAACTAGACTATTGGTCTAGACTATTTGGGAAAATTGTGAACAGCTTTATTTAGACAAAGGGGAGGTTTCACACTAAGAAGCTCTGGAAACAAGATTGATCCTGAGAGACTGCCTAAGACTATGTGTGCGTGCTCAGTCGAAGTGGACTCTTTGTGACCCCATGGACTGTAGCCTCTCCAGGCAAGAATAAGGAAGTGTATGACCATTTCCTGCTCCAGGGATCTTCCAGACCCAGGGATCGAGCCTGTGTCTCTTGCATCTCCTGCATCAGCAGGTGGATTCTTTATCAATGCGCCACCTGGGAAGCCTAAGCTTGCAGGCGATTTTTTTTTTTTTTTACTTTATTTTACTTTACAATACTCTATTGGCTTTGCCATACATCGACATGAATCCCCCACAGATGTACACGAGCTCCCAATCCTGAATCCTCCTTCCACCTCCCACCCCACAACGTTTCTCTGGATCATTCCCGTGCACCAGCCCCAAGCATCCTGCATCCTGCATCGAACATAGACCAGGTGATTTTTAAAGCTGGAAGAAATTGAATGCCTGACAACTAGGTGTAAGGTGTTGGTGGTAAAGGGATACACAGAGTTATAGCCTCTTATCTCCACAAAGTGGTGCACATGGAACAGAAATGACTTGAATGGGCTGAACAATCTCCAGCCTCTTCACTAGCGTTCAGCCTCATCACTAGATTCCTTTCTTTTCTCCCAATTTCCACCTGCTAAGATCTCAACTAACCTGAAATCCTAAATTCAGGTAAAATCCAACTAGAAGGCTATCCTCTAAGTAAATACAATATAGAAGGGAAAATAATTAATTGGGTGTTACACTGAGATACAGAATCTTGCAAGAGGTCTTGGGTGAGTGTTCCATGCATACAAATCTCCTGATCAAGACCTCTTCTGAGACTTTTTTGTTTTCTACAAACTCCATTAACTTCCTTCTGAAGTGTATATTCCTTTTCTAAAATGAGAAATTCTTAATGTGATTGTATTTTTCTGCATCAGACATGTTCCTGCACTGTGCCTATCTTTTCTTTGCTCCATTGAAAAAAATTTTGATTTAAACACCACAAGATAAATTTATTTCCCTATGTAAGCTCTGTGGGGCAAAATGTTTCATAATTTTTCAATAAATGAAAGTGAAAGTGATAGTCACTCAGTCAAGTTCAACTCTATGGGACCCCATGGACTATAGCCCACAAAGCTTCTCTGTCCATGGGATTCTAAAGGCAAGAATACTGGAGTGGATTGCTATGCCCTCCTGCAGGGGATCTTCCCAACCCAGGGGTCAAACCTGTGTTTCCTGCATTGCAGGCAGACTCTTTACCATCTGAGCCACAGGGAAGCCCTAACTTGTAATAGATCCCTGTTGGAATTTGCACAAACATTATGTTTGGCATTATAACTCTTGTAATGAACAAATACTATTTTCCCTGACTTCTTTTCTCATAAAATAGTGGCAGACACTAAGTTTTGAAAGAAGACTTTTCAAAAGTTGAAAAAGAGTTAATGAAATGATACTCAAACCTAAAATCTTACACCTAGCACACTGTTTGATATGTCCATTGCATATGAATTAAATCAACAACCAAATGACTAGTTAAATAAATGAAAGATTGTATCAAAGATGATGTTTATTTCCAATTATGCTGCCTCTAATGACATAGTTAAGAGACACTTCTCTCTGGGTCTTCTCAGAGCCTAGATTCTCCTCATGAGGAACTTATGCTCAACCTAAGGCACCATTGTAGGTCTCTCTATTCTCCATAATTCTTTGACCTTGTTCACAAGACTGTTTTCTGCATTCTCTTTAATTATATCTTCTCATTCCTAACCCATTAATTTTTACCTAGTGGATTCTACAGTGTTGGAAAGCAGAAAGAGTTTTCAAACTGCCTCTCTAAGATACATCAAAGTTCCGCATGGAGAAGGAAAAATTTCTTCTATGTCCATATTTTGTTTCCATCCCCTAACCATCCCACAAGTTGATAGAAAAAATAGAGAGATCTCCCACCATTCCTTCCCTCAGTACATCTTTACTCTGTCTGAAACTGAAACAAGGAGGAGGTAAAATGAAATACTTAATGAGAAGATCAGTTATTTGGAAAAAGATCAGTTATTTGTAGTATCTGAAATTAGAACCTTTCGCAGAAGTTCTAATGAGTATAATTACCACATGTAGTACAATCACATTTTTAAAGATCACTTTCTTCTTTTTATTTGAATCCCTTATAGACAGGGTCTATTCCCCGCCCCCCCCCCAACAGGTCAGGTACCAGTTTGAAGGAATGCTAGTTTCATGAAATTATGGAGCTAGTAGATAGCAAGGTTAGGGCTCAAACTCATGTCTGTGTGACTTTGAACTCAGTGGTCTTTCAGTGGGGATGTCTCTCCTGGAGGAGATCTCAGTCTTGTAGAATTTGGTAGAGGGTTGGATTGGAGGTGATGGGAGTGGAAATTGAGCAGGAAACACCAGTTATAAGTGAATGGAGGTAGCCATGGTCATATGATCTGCTGGTTAAATCTTGGGAATAGCTCTGCACTTCAAGGTCTGTTTTCTTGGCTCTGAGTTCTGGAGTTTGCCCATTGAGTCTATGCTTTAAATAGGTGTTCTCAGTCCTGTCCAGTTCTTTGTGGCCTCATGAACTGTAGCCCACTAAGTTCCTCTGTCCATGGAATTTTCCAGGCAAGAATAGTGTAGCAGGTTTCCCTTTCCTTCTCCAGGGGATCTTTCTAACCCAGGGATCGAACCCATGTCTCTTATGTCTCTTGAATTGACAGGCAGGTTCTTTACCACTAGCACAACTTGTGAAACCTCCAAAGTGAAAGTGTTACATGCTCAGTCCATGGGGACTGTTTGAGGCCCCAAAGAGTGCAGTCCACCAGGCTCCTCTGTCCATGGAATTCTCCAAGGCAAGCATGCTGGAGTGGATTGCCATTCCCTTCTCCAGGGAGTCTTTACAACACAGGGATCGAAACCAAGTCTCTCACATTGCAGGCAGATTCTTTACTCTCTGAGACACCATGTAGCTTCCCTGAAGGCTCAACAGTAAAGAATCTACCTGCAGTGCAGGAGACATCACTTCAACCCCTTGGTTGGGAAGATCACCTGGAGAAGGAAATGGCAACCCACCCCAGTGTTCTTGTCTGAAAAATCCCATGAACAGAGGAGTCTGGGTGCACTACAGTCCAAAGGGTCACAAACAGGCATAACTGAACACACACACAACATTTGTATACTATTTAGGACTTCCCTGGTGGTTTAGAGGGTAAAGCTTTAGATTCTGCCTAAAACGTGGATTTTAAGCCCCAAATTTGGGGATTTTAACTCTGAGTTCTGTGCTGAGGATTCTGATTTTGAGACTGGATAATTGGGATAAGAAGAATATTGCTATGGAGCTTGGAGGAAAATTCTCCTCTTCATTGCAAGGATGCAGTTGGAATTTTATTTTCTCTTTGGAGAGCGGGCAATGTCTCCAGGGATAGTTTTTCTTTTTTTTCCTCCTCTGTTCCCAAGTGACATCTAATCCTCCTTTTCTTCCCCCTTTACCAACACAATATCACACTCAGGCAAACCAGGACCTCAGAGGCTCTGGTGCCTAGGAACTCGTATTCAGAGACATAAAGTCTACCTGTCTGAGGCTAGTACCTGCTTGAGGTTCATTCTGGAAACACTGTGTTCTTTGTCTTTCAAGCCAACTCTCCCTTCATTGAGCTCTTTCAGGTGAGTCTGAAATCTATTTGTATGAGCACAAGAAGTGTATTTCGGTCTATAATTCTCTCTGTGCCCCTGTGTGATTCCCTCAGCCTCTCTCAAGTCTCTGTGTCTTTGAGTGAATTTCTGTCCGTGCAAGTGTGTGCTTGTGTATCTGCTATCATTTGTTTGGCTTATGATGGAAGGGTTTAAAATAAATAAAAATTAAATTACCTTCTGTCGGATTCTTTTGTTGGATCAGTTGAGATGATCTTGTTTGCTTTCCTTCATTCTATTAAGATGACATATCAGATTGATTGAGTTTTGTCTGTTGACCCATTCTCAAATTCCAGGAGTGGATCCCACTTGGTTATAATGTATAACCCTTTCAATGGAAAAAAAAAATTTAAAAAAATCCAAAATCTTAGTTTCATGTATATTTTCTTAAAAAAGAAAAGAAAAAAAAAA
>SJYV01002871.1:38290-83727 GCA_006410875.1 Neotragus pygmaeus | reverse complement strand
CTTGTGTTTCTTCCAGTCCAGCATTTCTCATGATGTCCTCTGCATATAGGTTAAATAAGCAGGGTGACAATATACAGCCTTGACATACTCCTTTTCCTATTTGGAACCACTCTGTTATTCCATGTCCAGTTCTAACTCTTGCTTCCTGACCTGCATACAGGTTTCTCAAGAGGCAGGTCAGGTGGTCTGGTATTCCCATCTCTTTCAGAATTTTCCAGTTTATTGTGATCCACACAGTCTTCTTACTTAGGTGGCTACAATTTCAGAAGGCTGGCAGCTGCGTTTCATAGGAGGGACCACAGGACTTACAGGCGAAAGAATTAGAATCTGGTCCCAATTTAGACACTTAAAACCTTAAGGACAGTCACTTAACATGGTTGTTATGGGACTGAAATGAGGCAGCTTGGTAGAGAAACAGTTGCCCATCTGGTTATCCTTTCTAACACACAAAGACTGAACTATTTCCCTGAAGCTGTGTGCTCCTGGGTGCTGTTCTTACTCTTCGCCATCATTCATGTTCCTCCTCCATGCTATGGGTCAGGGGTAGTGTTTATAAGCCTTCGTTTTTACTCTTTGTGACAAATGAGGTTTGTCCATACATACCATATGATATCATGTTTACTTTTGCAACGTCCATGTGCAATAGATGTATTTTATTTTTCTATTTTAGATATAGAAACTTAGAGGCCTTGAAAGGTTAAGTTACCTGTTCAAGGTCACACTGCACGTAAACTATATAAATTGGGCTCCAAACTGAGGTCTGTGAGAATCCGTTTGCAGAGCTCTGAAACACTGAACATATGAAGCTTTTTTTTTTATTTCTTATATTCAAGTAAGAGAATATTATTATTTTAACAAGTTAAACCATGTATTAACTGATTGAGTATTGATTTTGACTGATTTATTCCTGTGCTTCTCAATTTTTAAATGATGCTATCTTTCATAAGATTGGGTAGTCTCAAATATCTCTTTTTTGCATAAGATTTTAGAGCTCTCACTGTCAGGGGAATAGCAGGTGAGAATATTTTTACAAGGAATAATGTAGATGACTCCACTTTCCTCCATGCCTTTCCATCTCTCTCTTCTTCACACTTTGAGGTAGGCTGCTAAGGCAGAAGGCTTCATGGGTGAGAGTTAACTGATTTTTTTTTTTTTTCAAGTGGCAGGTAAAGACTGATCACTGCTATTGGTGACATGAAAGCTGAGAGCAATGAAAGTCTTGACCTCCTATCTGTCTTCCTGACTGGCATTCCAGGATTGGAGGCCCAACATGGCTGGCTGTCCATCCCTTTCTTCACCATGTACACTGTAGCTATTGTGGGCAACAGCCTAATCATGGCAGCAGTGCGAGCAGATCCTGCCTTACATGAGCCCATGCACCTGTTTCTCTCCATGTTGGCTGNGATTGGAGGCCCAACATGGCTGGCTGTCCATCCCTTTCTTCACCATGTACACTGTAGCTATTGTGGGCAACAGCCTAATCATGGCAGCAGTGCGAGCAGATCCTGCCTTACATGAGCCCATGCACCTGTTTCTCTCCATGTTGGCTGTCACTGAGGTGGGTGTCTCTGTGTCCACGCTGCCTACTGTCATGGGCATTCTTTGGTTTGATGCCTGCCGGATTAAACTTGATGGCTGCCTTGCCCAGATGTTCTTCATCCACACTTTCTCCTGCATGGAGTCAGGGGTCCTGCTGGCTATGAGTTATGATCGCTTTGTAGCCATCTACAATCCACTGCGCTACACAGCCATCCTCACCCTGCCCCGTATTGTCTCCATTGGTTTGGTGATTACACTAAAGAGTGTGATACTCATGGCTCCCCTTCCAGTCCTCTTGAGGTTCCTGCCCTATTGCCACACTAACATCCTCTCCCACTCTTACTGCCTCCACTCAGACTTGATCCAGCTGCCTTGTGCTGACACTAAGCTCAATAGCATCCTGGGTTTGGCCATTGTCTTGGCCACTTTTGGACTGGACTCACTGCTGATTGTGTTCTCCTATATGTTGATTCTTTACACAGTGCTGGGCATTGCTTCTGGGGAGGGACGGTGGAAGGCCCTCAATACGTGTGTGTCACACATCTGTGCGGTACTTATATACTATGTGCCTATGATTGGTGTGTCTGTGATGCATCGTACTGCCAAGCATGCCTCACCTCTGGCCCCCACACTCATGTCCAGCATCTACCTCTTTGTCCCTCCTGTGCTCAATCCCATCATCTACAGTGTCAAGACAAAACCAATCCAACGGGGAATTGTCACCTTGTTTTTCTGCAAGACAGAATTACTTTGAGTCATTCCAAGGGGGGAGGGACCTTGAATCAGTCCATAAACTCTGGTGGTGTTTCTTCTGTGGGCTAAGCTCCACACCAGGATTTCTGGGGAAGAATAGGAGTGAGAAATTCAAAACATTGCCTCGGGCTTGAATCTGGATCACAGGAGTTACCTTGACCCCTTGCCATCTCACATGTTATCAACATAGGTGTGTCTGTATGTGCCCACACACATGCCCTCTCTGACAGTTATGATCAACTTGAGATCTTGAATGCCCTTTGCTTGTTTTTCTCAAGGCTCACACCAAACAGTCTGATAAATAAGAAGTTACCCATAGAGGCTTGAGACTTAATGATATTTGAATTGAAATATAACAAGTTCTTGCTTTGATGGGTCAGACAGATGTTAAAAATCTGCTCCCAATAAAAGACCATCCTAGTAACATGACTTTGAGCAAGATAAGTGTACTTTTTGGATTGTCCCAGATAGTTGTGATTTACACTTATTTTTCTCAGCCTCGTTATTAATAGCAATCCCTCTTCCTCTCAAAAGTATCCTTGTTTAAACAGTAAATTTATGGTAAAACTACGTATAAAACAGCTTCCTTCGTGTTATATACGGAATCAGACTCTTCCCCCAAGCTTACTATCCAGTGATGTCTACTCTCAGAATATTCAGTCTGTTTAGAGTAGTGGCTACCAAAATTTTATATGCCAGGAGATTCTGAGGATGAACAGCTGAGTAAATAGCCTCAACTTTGGTATCAAGTAAATATGGACAACCTTACACACCAGGTTTCAGATCTGAAAAATACCAACAGAAACACCAACAGAATTCTGTTTTGGTAGAGCTTTGGGCCCCGTTTCTGGTGTCTGGATATTTGCATTCCCTACTCCTATCCTCACCATGCCCTGAACCAGGTATGCTTGTATCTTTCCTTCTGCCCCACCTCTTCTCTTATACTGTCAGCAGAGTTCTGGTTGGCACTTCTTGCTTCTGCCTGTGGTTGTTTATGGTTTCCTGGAAACCTTCAGTCAAATGAGAGAGTATATCTTCATGTGTCCTAAATAATAGAGGTCTGTGTATGGTGGATTGCAGGCTTGTGCTGCTTGATCAGTAACTGGCCTTGGATCTCAGCCTCTTACACTTCAGGCCTCACAAATGCAAGGGAAATGGTTTGTTTTGTTTTGTTCCCCCCTCCTCCCCCCCACTGTATGCTATTCCTCCTGAGCTCATTCACATCATCAGGATTACCTTTAAACAGTGAACTTTTGGAGATGCTTGGTCTGTTTAAAATAGTGGTTACCAAATTTTTACATTCTCTATATAAAATAATTAATAGGAAAAAACTAGATATCCTTTTAGCCATTTTCAGGTGAAAACCTAAAATTTTATCAGATTTACACAGTTGTTGAGCACACATTTTGGATGTATTGTAAATATACTGAGGCTTCCCCGGTGACTCAGATGATAAAGAATCTGCCCGCATCCCAGATACCCAGGTTTGATCCCTGGATTGGGAAGATCCCCTGGAGAAGGGAATGGCAACCCACTCCAGGATTCTTAACTGAAGAATTTCATGAACAGAGGAGCCTGGCAGGCTGCTACAGTCCATGGATTCACAAAGAGTTGGGCATGACTGAGAGACTAATGTTTCACTTTCATAAATATATCAAGTTTGTTATATCACAGTTTAAAATAACTAATGTAAACTAAATGCATATTTTTATACCAGACATTATGAAGTTAAATATGCATGAACATATTCTTTAACATTCCATTCACATATTTTTATGTTAGTCCGTTTTCTCTTCAAACTCAAATTTTTATTTTACCTCCACCAAAGAGTTTGTAATACATATAAATATTTTTCTGTTTGGAAAAATTTTAGTGGTTGCTCTTTCACAATACTTTCCAAGAAATAATGTATATATACATTTAAATTTTATGTTTAAAATTTGGTCACACATAGAGTATTGTTCTAAAAATGTATTCTTTCTTGAGTTATTTTTCTGATATTAATACATAATTTATCAAAACAACATGAGCATAATACAAATTTTTATATATTAAAAGTAAAATTTGATTTCAACTCATCTCTTAATAGCTGCATGATTTTATTTTTCTTGGATCTGGAAAATATCTATTATTTATTAATAGAATGAGACATAGTTCAATGACAATTCTGTTCCTACTTACTTTTTTCTTTTTCTGTAAATGTGAAAGCTGTTAAGTTTGATAACATAAATGAGAAAATGGCATTGGTACCATTCATCATTGCACAATATCATTTTTAATGCCTTTGGAATTAAATGATAAAAATCATATGATAATCTCATGAAAATTATCTTAATGATATAATAAATGATATTTTCTTTGGATCACTTTTAATTTTTGTTGATAACAGTAAAATTGATCCCATTTGTCTTACACTAGAATATGCTGTCATTAGTGTCACTCACTTCCTCAAAATCCATGTCAGTATTTCCAGTAGTCCATTTGATTGGTATCTCAGAAATGTTTACTATTGGGGATATATAATGGAAATATTAAATGGCTTTAAGAACTATGTCTATTCATATTTTTTCCTTTTTTAAAATGAAAAATTATTATTATTATTTCATTTTTGTAAAGTGAGAAAATAAGATTGTAGAAAGGAAAAAAAAATAGTGTAACAGAGGCACAGTCAAACCTCCTACATTCCCAGACAAAGCAATTTCAGTAAAGAAACTATATGGATGTTTAACGTCTAAATATTTATTCTTACAAAAATATTTGTGTTCAGGCACTCCCCAAAATATCTTCTTATTTCTCTAGAGGAACAGTTAATCCATTTGAAGGCCATTAGGTTAGATATGCACATGAGTTTGGGTGAACTCCAGGAGTTGGTGATGGACAGGGAGGCCTGGCTTGCTGCGATTCATGGGGTTGCAAAGAGTCGGACATGACTGAGCAAATGAACTGAACTGAACTGAAGTTAGATATCCACCAATGACAGTGTCTATAAATTGTCTAAGAAGGTGAAATTCAAGGTGAATTTCTTAGATATTGATCAAATTTCACAGTCAAATATCAGGGAAAATTACTGCTTCTGGAGAGGTACCCAAAGACTTGGAATTATAAATAATATGTATATCTTTCATTAATAAATGACTGATTATCTTCATTTATACAAATATATTTTTGAGTACCTACTATGTATAAAAGGTAGATATGTAATAATATTTTATTTTTGGATGCAGCATAGAAAATAAAATCTAAAAATTTGGGAGCTCATGTACACCTGTGGTGGATTCATGTCGATGTATGGCAAAGCCAATAGAGTATTGTAAAGTAAAATAAAGTAAAAAAAAAAAAAAGATGTTGCAATAATTCTTGCGGCAAATCAGACATTCCCTTCTAGGTTTTAGATATCATCCGCTGATGAATCTACCAGTAAGCTGCAAGTCTAAAGGATGAATGTGCTTCAACACACTTTAGATATGTAATCGAATCTCATTTTTAGTCACATTAATTTAAAAGTCACTTCTTTTGTCATAGAAACTATCACTTCAGAGGGCACGATTGACTAGCAGCAACACTCAGAATGATGTTCAGATTATTCTTTTTAACTAATTTATCTTAATTGGAGGATAATTACTTTACAATATTGTGATGGTTTTGCCATACATCAGTGCAAATCAGCCATAGGCATACATGTGTTCTCTCCATCCTGAACACCTCCCTCCTAATTACCTCTCCCCGCCCCAACCCATTCCTCCAGGTAGTCACAGAGCACCGGCTTTGGGTGCCCTACGTCATTCATCCAACTCGCACTGGTTGGCTAGTTACTTATGGTAATGTATATGTTTCAGTGCTATTCTATCAAATCATCCCACCTTCTCCTTCTCCCACTGAGTCCAAAACTCTGTTCCTTATATCTATTGTCTCCTTTGCTGCCCTGCACATAGGATTGTTGGTACCATCTTTCTAGATTCTGTATAGATGCAGATTATTCGTTTTTATTATTTTATTATTTATTATTGATTTTTTTCACAGTTGTTCAGGAATCCAAATCTTAGAAGAATCCAAATCTTAGAAAAATCCAAAGTGATAGTTGTACAATTTATTTAAAGCATTATTTTGTAATATTATCTAGTATATTTTGTTATGTCTGACTCTCTTGATAGTTGTAACTTTAAATAACAACCTCCAAATTGCAAAAGCAGAGATGCTTTGAAGTCTTGGTTATTGAGCTCTTGAAAAATGGCTAATTTGAATTGATATTTGTTGTAATGACATGTGGCCAGACTTTGGAGACTTAACATTAAAAAAAGAATAAAGAGTGTTAACTATCTTATTATTTTTTAAACATAGGTTACATGTTTAAATGGTTACATTTTAGGTATATTGGGTTAAATGATGTATACTTTGAAAATACTTTAACTTATTTCTGTTTACTTTTTAAATATAGCTACTAGAAAATTGTAACTAACATATGCTTGTCTTATGGATCTGCTGGCCAGAACTAGGTTTGAAGCTAAATTGTGTAAATTAATAAATTAAGTAGAGCGATACATTTCAATTAGCAATCAGCATTTCTTTGTTTAATGAATCACATAGGTTCAGGTTCACAAAATTTCCAACATGAATGGTAGAGAAAATGTCTTATGTTTAGATAACTTTACATACATTTATATGTATATAATACATTATACATATTTTTCTAATATTTATTTATTTTACCTACAAATTGTGAAACATGATCAGCTTTATTATAGAGACAGGTATTCCTCTATATTTTAAACAATTTAAGCATGTATAAAGGAAGAGCATATTAGAAAGGGAAAATACATGCTTAAATTGTATTTAATTGAAGTAGGTTGCCATTTTCTTCTCTTGGGGAATCTTCTCAAACCAGGAGTAGAACCCACATCTCCTGCATTGACAGTTGGACTCTTTACTACTGAGCTACCTGGGAAGCCCCTGCAATAACTTTGCCAGTTTTTAATATGCATAATGATGCTACCTTTTTCTGCCAATTTACAGGTTAAAAGTTGTTACTGAAGCTTTTAGTTTTGCAAATATTACCTGGTATTTAATACACAATGTAGATACTATACTCACTTAAAATATTTTATACATATATTTACTGAAAATAGTCAAGCCATTACAAAAACCTAGCTTCTGAGAGGCAAAGGAAATACAAATAGAGAATAAGTTTAAAAAATCCATAGTCATAAAAACACAATGACAGAATATGCTCATATTGACATAAATGTTATGTAAAATGTTTTAATATTTTATAAATAAATTCAGAAGGGTTGTATAAGTATTCAGATTTGCTTAGTATTGCTTGTAAGATAAGTTGGAGTAGTTTGGCATTTTTACAAAAAAGTTTAAACCTCTTATTTTTCTGATATTATTTCAGCATGGAAAATAGTGCTAGAATAACTTTAATTTATTCAAGTTTTCAGTTAATTTTCTCAGTGGAAATCTAACAAATTTTAGCTTCAATATTTCCTGTAAAAATTTTGCCAGATAAATTAAAATTATTTCCAAAAATATTGAATTGTATGTGATATATGCAATTATTGCTACTAGCTTGTCATTTCTTCTTGGTCCTCCCAGTTAAGAGAGCAAGAAAATATATGTCTGTATACTGACCTGTTTATATACAAATATCTATAAATATGTTTTACTTAATCATCTGTATCTACATTAAGCAAAACATGACTTCATACTGATGTCTCCAACTCCAGTCCATGGATCATTCATGTTGCTCCCCTTGCTTTTCCATAACATCCCAGCCAAGTAGGGAGAAACTTGGTTCCCAGGTGGCACTAGTGGTAAAGAATCCAACTGCAGGAGACATAAAATATTCGAGTTTGATCCCTGGGTGAAGCATTTACTATATTTCATTTTACCTTTGTACAGATCCCACCCAATTTCAAAGGTCAGCATCATTTCCCTCCATCTTTTCCAGTGCAGTTGCTTCATATATTCATAATAGAACTACATTTTATCATATTGTGTCTTCCATCTTGAGTAATTTCATATATATATATAATAAATATATATATATATATTATATATATTAATGATCACTCTGTGCTGCTGTAAATTTCTATGAGTTTTAGCAAATGCCTAATGTCATCTGTGTACCATCACAGTATTACAGAATGATTCTACAGTCTACAAAACCCTCTGTGCTTCACTAATTTAATACTCCACTCCCTTAAATTCTTAGTTACCACAGGTAAGTTTACTCTCTATGAAGCTTTACCTTTTTCAGAGTTTTATCTGTATGAAATCATAATTTTTTTTAAAGACCTGTTAGACTACCTTCCTTCATTTAGCAATGAACATTTAGGATTCATCCATGTCTTTATGTATCTTGCTAATTCTCAGCAGCTGCTGTAAAGATGTTATGCAGAGGCTTGGCTGATGCTTTCTGTCAAACATTCTTTGTCTTTAATTGCTTAGCCTGTATTTTGCAAACCTTCATTGGTCTTTGACCCCTGGAGAAGGAAATGGCAACCCAACCCAGTATGCTTGTCTGGGGAATCCCATGGAGAGAAGCCTGGCAGGCCACAGCCTATGGGGTCACAAGAGTAGGACACTACTTAGTGATTAAACTACCAGCACTGGTCGTTGAGCAACTTATTTTGCCCCCACACTCCCCTTCATGTTTCTAAGCTCTAGTTTCATTATAATCTAAATATTATTATTTTTTCGCCTATAGCTGACCTTTACTTCATAGTTTCAGAAATATAGTCTATAGGTCTTTGGTTGTATTAGTTTGCTAGGACAGCCACAAAATGGGTGGCTTAAACCATAGAAACGTACTTTCTTCAAATTATGGAAGCCTCTAACAATTCCTCACATTTCTGGTTTCTCTGGGGGCCTCTTCCCTGACTTGCAGGTGGTTGTCTTCTCCCAGTGTCATCATTCTGGTCTTCTTTCTGTGCTTGTGTCCTAATAGTCTCTTCCTATAGGGACATGAGTCACACAGGATTAGATTCCACCCTAAGGACCTAATTTTAACTGTTATGTCTATAAAGTCCCTACCTCCAAATGCAGTCACATGCTAAGATACTGGGGTTAGAATTTCAAAATAGGAATGTGTGGGAATTCAGCCCAAGTCACTGGTAGATCGACTTGTCCTGAAGCGAATTTTATTCTGTCACCTCTACCTTTAGAAATCCCTTTTTGTCCTGGGATGTGTTTAGAGGGCAATCGGGAGCATCTGTGTATGTGGATGATTACCACTCGGCCACCCTAATTCCTGTTCCCACAATGGCTGCAAACATAAATGTCCTCATAGATGTTCTTATCCATAATCTGGAGTGTAAATTGTGGAATGAAGGAGAATATAATTCACATAAGCTGAGCAACTATGAAGGCTATTAGTAATGCAAGACTGTATCTTTTACATGGATTTCCCAGGTGGTGCTAGTAGTAAAGAACCCACCTGCTAATGCAGGAGACAGAAGAGATGTGGGTTTGATCCCTGGGTCAGGAAGACCCCCTGAAGGAGGGCACGGGAACCCATTCTAGTATTGTTGCTTGGAGAATCACATAAACAAAGGAGTCTGGCTGGGCCACCAAAGAAATTCCATGGCTGCCCTTCAGACTGATATATCTGAGAGAGGCTGCACGGTTTCCATAAAATAATTTTTTATGATCATTAAGCCACATCTATTTTGTTTGTTCAGGCTGTACAGGGTCTTCACTGCATCACACAGGCTTCTCTTGTGGTGCAAGGGCTTAGTTGCCCTGCAGCTGGTGGTATCTTTGTTCCCTGACCAGGGATTGAATCTGTGTCCCCTGCATTAGAAGGCAGATACTTTACCAGGGACCACCAGGGAAGTCCAAAAGCCACATCCTTTCTATCATAACATTTTCTAGTACAAAGTCTAGAATGCCAAAGGGAAACTGCCTCTAAGAATTTAAACCATATTAAGAACATTAAGATTTAAAAAAAAGCCTATCATAGTGAGAAAAATAAATTTATATTCCCACAAATGTTACCTGCAGACATACTTGAAGTTTTGATCCTAAAAACTAAGACCCTCTAGAAATGCAGGAGTGTTAATCCAATGATGGGGCCTCTAACTATACCCACCTCCATCTTTAGGCTCTTTGTTCATTGTGTGTGTGTGCTTAAATCATGCTGAGTATAGATTAGGTAATCTCAGTGGAATAGCTGCGAAATATCTTGATCAATATCCATATAGCCTGGATCAACATCCAAACAACTTGATCAATATCCGTCTTCCCTCAAATATTTACTATTCTTTTGCAAGAGAAACTCAGAGCACACCTATCCATTATATGAACCAGAAAAGTGGAGTTTACCTGGAGTAAGTGGAGCTGTCTAGGAGAATATGTGGTGGGGGGCAATAATAAAGGTTTTCATTCACATTTACTTAACCAAGCCCACTGGAGAGAACAATATTCAGAAAGGAAGAAAAAATTTAAACAGACCTTTACTCAGTCAATGACGTTTATTTCATTGGCAGATAAATGTGCTAGAATCAGATCAAACTGGATCCACAACTCTTTTGGATAGAATGTTTGCTGCTAGTTTCTCCCAGAACAAAAATTTGATTAAATGCAAGATCATATGGGACTTTTTTTACACTGTCCATTTAAAAAATTCGACTATACTCTCCCTGTAGACCTATGACTGCAATTTCTGTGTAATTAAGCACATTCAGCTCTTCACCTTAAATGCATGCTTCTTTGAGAAATGAGGTGAAAAATTCCCTGGCAGATCTGCTTAGTCTTTACACTGTAAATGATGGGGTTCATCACTGGAGGTGCCAACAGGTAAATATTGGCCACGATAACATGTACTAAAGGAGGGGCGTGCTTGGCAAATCGATGGGTCATAGATACCCCAACCATGGGCACATAGAGGACCAGAACAGCCAGCATGTGGGACAGACAGTTATTGAGGGCCCGCAGTCGCTCAGTCCATGAGGCTGTGCCCAAGATACTTTTCAGGATGAGTATGTAGGAGAGCATGATGAGCAAAGGGTCCATCACAATAATGAGCAAAACCACAGCAAAGGTATACCAGTTGTTGACTCGAATGTCAGCACAGACCAGGCGAATCATATCCTGGTGGAGGCAGTAGGAGTGAGAGAGATGAGAGCGGCAGAAGGGCAGGCGCTTGAGTAGGAAAAGGGAGGGAAGAACAGCCAGAACACAGCGGCAAAGGATGGCTAACCCCATCCTGCCAACGACACTGTTGGTGAGGATGGTGGCATAATGAAGGGGGCGGCAGATGGCCACGTAGCGGTCAAAGGACATGGCCAGTAGGACTGAAGATTCCATAAGAGAGAATGTATGGAGGAAGAATAACTGGGCAAAACAGCCCTCAAAACTGATCTTCTGATTGTTAAACCAGAGGAGCTGCATGACTGTGGGCAGGGTGCTGAGGGTGAGACCCAGGTCAGTGAGGGCCAGCATGGAGAGGAACAGGTACATGGGCTGGACGAGGGATGGCTCTGTGCGGATGACCGTGAGAATGGTGGTGTTTCCCATGGTGGAGATGGTGTAGAGACAGCAGCAGGGGATGGAGATCCAGATGTGGTAGGCCTCAAATCCAGGGATGCCCATGAGGATGAAATAGAAGGGGTCTTGGGTGGTGTTAGCCATGCTTGATGAAGGCAAAACCAGCATCTGTGTGTTCCGCATAAGAATTCCATCAGTATGTTGCTGCCATAGAGACATCTTCTATTCAATCCAGGCCCCAAATATGTGTCTAGGATTGTTCTAACTCCATGGAGCAATACACCAGTCAGAGCACTAACAACAGAACTGTGGTTCTTACTGCCCCACATTCTTTTTTTTCCCTAAACTTTTAAGAGTATTTTTTTTCTTTTTTTTTAAGTTTATTTATTTTAATTGGAGGCTAATTACTTTACAATATTGTATTGGTTTTGCCATACATCAACATGAATTGCCACGGGAGTACACGTGTTCCCCATCCTGAACTCCCCTCCCACCTGCCTCCCCATCCCATCCCTCTGGGTTATCCCAGTGCCTCAGCCCCAATCATCCTGTATCCTGCATCGAACCTAGACTGGCGATTCATTTCTTGTATGATATTATACATGTTTCAATGCCATTCTTCCAAATCATCCCACCCTCTCCCTCTCCCACAGAGTCCAAAATACTGTCCTACATTCTTATTTACAGGGACCTTTTGGGGACTTCCCTGGTGGTTCAGTGGCTACGACTTCATGATCCCAATATGGGAGACTGGGCTTTGATCCCTTGCCAGGGAAGTAGACCCCGCTTACTGCAACTAAGTGTTTGCATGTTGCAACTAAAGATCCACATGCTAAAATGAAGATCCAGTATGCCACAACTACGACCTAGTGCAGCCAAATAAATAAACATTTTTTAAATAAATAGATTTAAAAAATAATATCACCTGTCTTTTCAACTTTCATGCCTGACCCTATACACTAAAATTTAGCATTATTTTTCCTGTAACTCTTGTTATACACTTCCCACTTACTCGTGTATAAATATGTATGTACATACAAAACTTACATGGGCTTCCCAAGTAGTGTTAACAGTAAAGAACCTGCCTGCCAATGCTGGAGATATAAGAGATGCAGGTTCAATCCCTGGATCGGGAAGATTCCCTGGAGGAGGGAACGGTAAGCCACTCCAGTATTCTTGCCTGGAGAATCCCATGGACAGAGGAGCCTGGTGGGCTAAGGTCCACAGGGTCACAAAGAGTCAGGCACGACTGTAGTGACTTAGCATGCCACACATAAACTTATACATATGCATTTTCTAACTGAAACGTCTCTCATCAATATTTCAAATAACTTTCAGTTCAGTTCAGTTCAGTCTCTCAGTCATGTCCGATTCTTTGCGACCCCATGAATAGCAGCACGCCAGGCTTCCCTGTCCATCACCAACTCCAGGAGTTCACTCAGACTCACGTCCATCAAGTCAGTGATGCCATCCCGAGACTTGTTTCAGTTAATCTTGTACTTGACACACTGAAAAATAAACTTCTGCTAACTACTTCCTTCTTTTCAGTTGAATGGAATTATTATTGAGAAAATAATTATGACAATATTCCAGTATTTTGTTTGAGCAACTATATGGTTGCAAGAGTCAGATACGACTTAGCAACTAAAATACCACCATATGGATTATAGTTCCAGTTGCTTTTATTTAGCACAGTAGAAGGAAAGATGGAGGAAAGATTAATGGCTTGGTTTGTGCATGTTGAGTTTGATGTTCGTAGGAGCTATCTAAGAGAAATGACAACTAGGCAGATGAATATAAGGCCTAAGAAGCAGAAAATTTCTGTTGAGCATTTTCAGAGTCTTTGGCATATTGGTAGTGGCCAAGAACCTGGAAGTTGATGTGATTATCTTGGCAACAGATAGAAAAATGAAGAAGGTTGGGGTGAGATCTAGATAAAAATGCAAGATTTAGCAATAGGGTAGATGTAAAAGATAAACTAAAGGAAACTGTGAAAGACGGCCCGGAGAAGTAAGTAAAATACAAAGGAAATGGTAGTCACAGAGGCCAAGCAGGTAAAGAATGTGGTTCATAATCTAGCGCTTTGTAGATATTCAGTAAAATCCTACTAGAAATTGTCTATATAATTTAGGGATGTAAACGCTAGTAGTAATCTTTTGGAAAGACATTTCTGTAGAGAAATGGGACAAGAAACTAAATTAAAGTGGTTTGAGAACTGAATTAATATAAAGGATTGGAGACAGTTTCCATATGTCATGTATTCTAAAGGGGAAGCTATATTGCCCCTAGATTAAGAGACTTTGATTCTTTAAATACAAAGGTAAATGTAACTTGAGGAAATGAATGATAACTAATGCTTGAAGTACACTGAGAAGGAAAGCTGTGAACCTTCTTGTGAGGAGATACACCTAGCGTTTAATGGGTTCCTAGTATTTGTGGTGTCTACTCAAACTCCCTGTAAAGTTCCCATAAATGCCAAACTAAGAATCCTTCAAAAATCATTACACTGATGAATTTAGAAAATAATTCAGAATAAAATTAGGGGAAAAGGGGAAATAAAGATGAGCAAAATGAAGGAATTTTTCAATTAGAGAAGCAACAGGGAGGGAGGAGGGGTGGGGTTCAGAATGGGAAACATGTGTATATCTGTGGCGGATTCATGTTGATGTATGGCGAAACCAATACAATATTGTAAAGTAAAAAAATAAATAAATAAAAATGAAAAAAATGTGTTTGAAAGGATCTATGTAATCTGAATCCCTCTAAAAAATCTGATAAAGAAAAAGAAACATAGGTAAACATTTAGAAATGAAATACAATGAAAGAAGTAAAACTTGAAGAATTGTGGAGGTCAATGAGAGGTCACCAATAAAATTTTAAATAATAGAAATTATTTGTAGGACTTAAACTATAAACCAAAAGTCAAGAGGTCAGGACAAAGGTTTTTTAAACTTAGCACTGAGTACTAATGGACTTGATTAATATAGTTGAGGTATTAGAAACACTTTCTAAAATATTCTAAGTAAAGAACATGCTAATCAGAGAGATGCATGGTCTTTATGGAAGCATAAGGGAAAGAACACTGTAGGTACAAATAGTGATGGTACCTATTCAGATACTCATGTCCAGACTCACTTTTGTGCTTTCTTGTTCCTTCAGTGTTTCTGTGGCCTTTATTCTCTCCTCTGGCTGAGTGTGGTTTTATGCTCCTGAAGATTCCAGGCTAGATTGTAAGAGGTGGATGAAGAAACCTCTGAAAGAATCTTATAGGAATATGCGGACTGTGCTCTGAGACTTAAGGCCCCAAGGGACAGAACCAGGAAAAATAACAGTAAATAGAATAGCTAATTTTTACTGAGTGCTCAACATGTACCAACCACTGAGCTAGCCAACCCATGGAAATGTGTAGATTTCTTGAGGTGATGTGGAAAAGACATAGCCTATCCTCTGGCAGATTTATTTATTTATTTATTTTTTCCTCAGCAATCAGTTTCCTTCTGCTTACTACAGTAAGAGAGGGACTATTATGTTGGAATAGAGCTGCCCTTCGATGTTGTCATCTTGAATGTGATTAAACTCAGTTTTGATACAGCTAGAAGATTTGGGGAAAGATATCCCAGATCTCTTGATAGATTCAGAAGTCAGAGAGGCAAAATAGATTTTTTTTTTCCTCTTGGAGTCTTACAGATCTTAACCTTAACATACATTGTATTTTACTTCTTCCCTAGGAAGAAATATCTGGAGATAACTGACCTACGGTTTTATGTGTGAGTTTATTTAGAGTATGCTTTTCTCTAGACAGTGGAAATCAGCAACTGTTTACGTATTCACTGTGAAATCTATTGTTTCCTACAACAAGGCAGTGTTTCCTGCAAATGTGGCTTATCTTTGTGATTCCTCCTGTATCTGGCTTACTTGACTTTTGAGACCTTTTTGGTTCCAGGGAAGACCCTTCCCACAGGAGACAGGGATTCGATCACTGGGTCAGGAAGATCCTCTGAGGAAGGGAATGGCTACCCACTCCAGTGTTCTTGCCTTTAGAATTTCACGGACAGAGGAGCCTGGCAGACTACAGTCTATAGGGTCAGAAAGAGTCAGACATGACTGAGTGACAAACACTATTGAGTATTTAATTTTAGTTATTTGTAATTTTAGTATTCCCATTTTATTTTTAATAGCTTGCAATTAAATTGCTTAAATTCTACATCTTGAAGCTTAAGTCCTAGGCTATATTAATCAAAATTATTTTAATTTCTGTGTATGCTAACCCCAATACCTGGATCATATGTAGATCTAATCCTTTAGTTTTCTTTTTAATCTCTTAATTTATGTTCAAATTTTGTACTTTGCATTCCTGTTTAGGTTTTAATGAATGTCATGAAAAATTATGAGAATAATTTGAAGTGTCAATTAATAACTTCCTGCTGAGAGTATTTAATTTTCCTTTTGGTTAGAGTGATCAACCACCCCAATTTGTGGCTGAACGATTTCCTAGGATATGGTACTATCTGAGATACAGTTAGGGAAGTTCTGAAAAACTAAATTGGTTGGTTACCCTAATTGTTACAGACAGAAGAGTAAATTTAGGTAATGAGTTGACTTTATAAAGAAAACTACGTGTTTCCCTGGTGTTCCAGTAGTTAAGACTTCACTTTCCAGTGCAAGGGGTGTGAGTTTGATCCCTGGTTGGGGAGTAAAGATCCCACATGCCTTGCAGACAAAAAACCAAAACATAAAAGAGTAGGAATTTTGTAACATATTCAAAAAAGACTTTAAAAATAAAATAAAGAGAAAAGAAAATGTTTTTTATTTGTTCATATAAAATAAACTATTTGTTAGTCTAGCTTGTTTCTAAATTTCTCTATTCTAAGGTGAGAATTTTCTGAGATAAACATAAATGCCTGGGCATTTATTAGTCCCCTCATTCTTGGAAACATTTTTTTTTCCCTTTGCAATACAGCCCTTTGAGGATGCTGTAAGTGCTTCTGATTTTAAGTTATTACTTTTGAATTGACAGATTCCTTAAGTGGGAGAACTGCACAAAAACCGCTTCATTCTTCTATGTCTCCCTTGTATTTGGAATCTCATCCTTTACATCTTCCTAGCACTGGATGCTCTCTGAAGTCATTTACAAAACATTTCTTTAACTTTTCTAATTATTCTTTTTTTTTGTATTTTTAAAAATTTTAAAAATATAAATTTATTTATTTTAATTGGAGATTAATTAATTTATAATATTGTATTGGTTTTGCCACACATCAACATGAATCCACCACAGGTGTACACATGTTCCCCATCCTGAATCCTCCTCCCTCCCCGTACCATCCTTCTGGGTCATCCCAATGCACCAGCCCCAAGCATCCAGTATCATGTATCGACCCTGGACTGGCAATTCATTTCATATATGATATATACGTTTCAATGCCATTCTCACAAATCATCCCACCTTCTCCTTCTCCCACAGAGTCCAAAAGACTATTCTATACATCTGTGTCTCTTTTGCTGTTTCGCATACAGGGTTATCATTGCCATCTTTCTAAATTCCATATATATGCATCAATATACTGTACTGGTGTTTTTATTTCTGGCTTACTTCACTCTGTATAATCAGCTCCAGTATCATCCACCTCATTAAAACTGATTCAAATGTATTCTTTTTAATGGCTGAGTAATACTCCATTGTGTATANCTCTTTAGAAAAGGCTCTGTATCTTTAAGATGCTTTAAGCTTTGTGCCTCTTGCAGTTGGGGGGCTGTAAGCAATTCACAAGCTGCAAAAAGTCCGGGGGAACCTGTCAGGCAAGTTAGAGAGCCATCAAAGGTGTTTGAGCTGATGCAGGAGACTGAAGCCCTGAATTAACTTTTTTACAGAGAATGTCAGAAGAGTGAGAAGCACAGTAATAAAGCAGGCAGACTCTGGTTTTTGTAGGGTAGATGTTCAGGAAAACTCAGGGGGAACCCCCAAAGCCAGATCACGCCTTTGTGTTTTGTCGGGCTTCCTTCCTCATGACCTTTGCCATGGGCGGGGTTCCTCACACAGGCTCCCGACACAACATTTTCTATTGAGCAGAGCTAGATAAAGAAAAACAGACAGTGCAGCAGGAACAAAAGTCATGATCCTTCCCATCAAGATGCTTTAACTTTAATTGGTAAATAAGTCCAAGGTCACCTTGAGCCACTATTTCACCTTATTTCCTTTTTGCAATATCCCTTCAATGGAGCAGGATTGCCTCCTTAAAATACTTTCTATCACACCAACAATGTACTATGCTATACTTTACTTTGTTAAATTATTACTGTATTACAACCTGGAAAATGATAAATGATAGACAAATAGGTGTTTATTTAATCGGGGCTGTTTCTGTCTCTAATTTGGCTAAAGTCCTAAAAAGTAGGGAAGAACACAGTAGGCGGCAGGTACTTGCACCTTTAGAAAGAAGTTGCCTGCATGCTGTCATTTCCGTCATGTCTGACTCTTTGTGACCCTATGGACTGTAGCCCACCAGGTTCCTCTGTCCATGGGATTCTCCAGGCAAGACTATTGGAGCGGGTTACCATACCTACTCCAGTGTATCTTCCCAAACCAGAGATTGAACCTGAGTCTATTTGATTTCCTGCATTGGCAGGCTGGTTCTTTACCACTAGGCTTCCTTGGTAGCTCAGTTGGTAAAAAAATCCACCTGCAGTGCAGGAGATCTCAGCATGATCCTTTGTTGGGAAGATCTCCTGGAGAAGGGCTAGGCTACCCACTCTAGTATTCTTGGGCTTCCCTGATGGCTCAGGCAGTAGAGAATCTGCCTGAAATGTGGGAGACCTGAGTTGGATCCCTGGGTTGGGAAGATCCCCTGAAGGAGGGCATGGCAACCTACTCCAGTATTCTTGCCTGGAGAATCCCCATGGACAGAGGAGCCTGGCAGGCTACAGTCCATGGGGTCACAGAGGGTGGGACATGACTGAGCAACTAAGCACAGCACACTGCCACCTAGGAAGCCCAGAAATGAGAGGTTAGGCTACAAGAAGAAGAAGTTTGGGTTTCCCTAGTAGGTTTTATCTCTGGGTTGGGAAGATCCCCTGGAAAAGGAAATGCAACCCATTCCAGTTTCTTGCCTGGAGTATCCCATGGACAGAGGAGACTGGTGGAAGTTTATGGCCTGAGCCCATACTCACCTCAAGTGTATGAAAAGATTAGAACATCTCAGAGGAGGAGAATTTGGGAATGTTGTTGGTTTGTGGTGAATTTCCCCTTCCTCTGGGTTTGTCCCCAGTCTGATGGAGACCTTTGGAGACTGTGTCCCCTTAGTGGTGTGAGACACTTCGTGGGAAAATCTCATGGAGAAAAATAGATTGTGGCCATCCTTGTTAGTAAAATGAAAAACTTTAGCTATAAATGAAAGTAAGAAGCTACTTAAATGAAACGGTTTTGTGCCTACATATAATTGGAGAAATTTTTTGTTGGAATGATGATATGAGTTGAAGTTCTGGGCTTGGACCAACATTTCATCCAAGAAATTTCACACAGAATTGTCAAAATGACTGTTTCCCAGAGCTCATTCTTTCAACACATCAGTTCCATATTTTTATGTGCTTGCTGATTTTCTGTCTTCCCCATTGGAACATAAACTCCTCAAGGGCAAGGACCTTATCTCTTTTATTTGTCACTGATTCCTCAAGCCTAGAAAAATGCCAACACATTGGAGTAGTTTTTAAATATCTGTTGATTAAATGCACAAGTGGGTAGCAAGGCATAGGGGATTAGAAGATTTTCTACATGATTTTTCTATTTTTCCCAACACTTAAGTTTATTTGAAACAGAGATTGCTTTGGATTTTAAGTCCACATTCCCTGACTTGGACAGATGTTGCTTTTTAAATTTTTTTAAATATTTTCTTTTTTTAAGAATTGAAGCATGGTTGATTTACAATATTGTGTTAGTTTCAGGTATACCAAAAAGTGATTTGGGTATACATATACATATGTCAATTATTTTTCACATTCTTTTCCCATTTAGGTTACTAAATATTATTGACTGTATTTCCCTGTGCTATATAGCAAGTCCTTGTTGGTTATCTATTTTATGTTTAGTACTGTGTCTATAGTAATCCCAAACTCCTAATTTATCCCTAATTTCCCTTTTGATAACCATAAATTGTTTCCTATGTCGCTGGGGTTGTTCCTGTTCTACGTTCAATCTTGAAAAGAATACCTTGGCTGAATGTTTTTCCAAGAAAAGAAATATAAAAAGCCTGTTATATGTTCTCTGGAAAGAATAGAATAGAAATAGTTCTTTGCACTCTAGCCATAATTTATCCTGGCTTAAATGGAGGAGGCTCGAAAGTCACATTTAGGCTTCTCTTGTATAAAGTCACAGCTGCCTAGCGATAGTCAGCCTGTGTAACTAATTACTACTGTGGCAGCTTTTCTTTCGCCTTTGCATTTTCTCATGTGATATTCTACTGCTAATAAAACTGTCAATTTTCTTTTACTTCAACAAAAGGTCACACATGACAACAACCCCTTTTGCCTACTAACAGCAAGAGCCTTTATTAATATTTTAAATGTACACAGTGATATTTCCAAAAGGTCAGATTTTTTAAGAGACACAAAATGTCAGTCCTAATTCTTTTCCCTCCTTTTCTCTGTCCCACATCACTACCACTTTGCTCTGCAGCCTCAGATATTGTGCTTATTATAAATTATGTTCAACCAGGTCAACATCAGGTAGGGTATTGGATAAGGGGCATAGCAGGAGAGGCACATGCATTTCCAGAGTTCTCTCACGGCTACATGGACAAATGTTACCAGAAATTGGCAACTCTTTGAATATTAAGATACTCATGAGCCATCAGCGATCAGTTTTATAATCTTAGTACTTTTTCCAGTGCTAGAAATACTAAGTGACAGGCACAGTGATAAGGATTCTACATGAAATAATTCATTATCTAGGAAAAAATTCTCTAAGCTGGGTGCTATTAATAGCCACATTTTATAAATGAAAAAACTGAATCTCAGAGACATAAGGCAATTTCTCCAAGATTTCATGACTGATCTGAGGTAGATCCTGCCTCTTAATCTCTACATCACACAACCATATCCTACTCCCTATCAAGCTCTCCTCTGTGATCAGTACTTTGTTATTGTTATTCAAGTCATGTCTGACTCTTTGTGACCCCATGGACTGCAGCATGCCAGGATGCCTCTGTCCTCCACTATCTCCCAGAGTTTACTCAAATTCAAGCCCATTAAGTCAATGATGCTTTCTAACCACTTCATCCTCTGTTGTCCTCTTCTCCTTTGGTTGACTTTCAATCTTTCCCAGCATCAGGGTCTTTTCTAATGAGTCGTCTCTTCTCATCAGGTGGTCAAAGTATTGGAACTTCAGCATCAGCATCGGTCCTTCCAATGAACACTCAGGACTGATCTCCTTTAGGATGGACTGGTTGGATCTCCTTGCAGTCCAAGAGGCTGTCAAGAGTCTTCTACAACACCACAGTTCAAAAGCATCACTTTTTCGGCACTCAGTCTTCTTTATGACCCAACTCTCACATTGGTACATGGCTATTGGAAAAACCATAGCTTTGACTATACAGAACTTTGTCAGCAAAGNTGTCAAGAGTCTTCTACAACACCACAGTTCAAAAGCATCACTTTTTCGGCACTCAGTCTTCTTTATGACCCAACTCTCACATTGGTACATGGCTATTGGAAAAACCATAGCTTTGACTATACAGAACTTTGTCAGCAAAGTGGTGTCTCTACTTTTTAATATGCTGTCCAGGTTTATCACAGCTTTGCTTGCAAGGACCAATCATCTTTTAATTTCAGGGACTTCTCTGGTGGTCCAGTGGTTGAGACTCCACACTCCCAACACAACCCAACCCCTAATCAGAAAACTAAGATCCCATTTGCTGCGGTCAGTGACAGACTTATAGAAAGGTAGCTGGCTAGAGCTTGGATCACATCACTGGCTATGAGAGAGGATGCGGTGCACCAGGTTAGTCAATAAGAGAACAGTAACTGACAGGCAACAAACAGGATTTGCTCACTCAGTTTGCCTAGGAAAGCCAAAACATGGTTTCTGACCATGGATAATCCATAAGGATCCTTCTCCTCTCTCCCTGTGAAACATGATCTGCAAAGCTGCTTAATGTTGGGCTTTACTAAACCAGTGCCAGTTACTGAAATGCAGATTTAAATTTACCAATTTAAATCCCCTAGACAGGTAATTTTATTTAATTTTGTGTATATATAACCCTTTAGGTATTTAATAAAAACTGGGAACATTCACAGCATTATTACACAGCATTATTACAATGTCAGTGTTTTCTGTGTTACCANGATTCTTCCAGTTCCATTCTTCTCTCTCAAGATTGCTTTGGCTATTTGAGGTTTTTTGTATTTCCATACAAATTGTGAAATTATTTGTTCTAGCTCCATGAAAAATACTATTGGTAGCTTGATAGGGATTGCATTGAATCTATAGATTGCTTTGGGTAGTATACTCATTCACTATATTGATTCTTCCAATCCATGATTATTCTTGACAAGAGGATTGGTCTGAAACAAATCAATATTCCCTTGATGAATGTAAAAATGTCTATATTTCATGCAGTTTTCAAAGTGTCCTGATTAGTAATTTAACTTATGTCTACTTGAATATGTGAGAAATTTGTCCTATTGTGAGAATAAACAATCAAAGTGGTGTCAAAGGTCTAAATTTTAAGTTAAGATAGTAAACATAAAGGAAGAAAAATATAAAGACAAACAATATTCTTTCATAGTCACATTAGATTCTACATTATTTAATTTTATAGACATCCAAATACTTCCCATATGGATATGGTAAAGAATCTGCCTGTCAATGAAGAAGATGCAGGTTCAGTCTCTGGGTAGGTGAGATCCTTTGAAGAGGAGAATGGCATCCACTCCCGTATTCTTGCCTGGAAAATCCCATGTACAGAAGAGCCTGTTGGGCTACACTCCATGGAATCTCAAAGTGTCAAATATAACTGAGCATACACAGCACAGATACAGAGACTTCTAAATTATTTTCACTGTGTGATTTTCTAGAGTTTTGTCTGATCTTGAAGTTGTGTTTGAGTCTGGACCTTAGGAAGATAGAAAGATTCAGACTGGAAAGATTGGAGCTAGCTAGACAAGGCATGGTGTACAGAGTTCTTTCTAGGATAGAGCTAAATTAACCATGATCTGATAACTAATGATGAACTCTAGCTATAACAGAATATAACTATCTTTGATGGCCTTGAATGTAGAATTAATAATATTCTAGAAGCCTGAGGATTCATCATGTAATCTGAGAGATTACATGGAAGAAAATGGAAGAGAAAATGGAAGTGAGCACAAAAGATCTTCATTTTACCTCAAGCCACCTGACAACTTGGTCCCATCATCTCTTACTGAAACTTTTAGCTATAGAATATCTTTCTCCAGACACTCTAGTGATATCCTGGATTCCTTTCTCCTCCCAGGGAATCACCATTCTCTCACTTCTCTGGTTATCTATGGGATGCCCCTTCCTGTGGGTTTACCTGCTTGGTTTCATTTGATATTTCTAAGTCATAATTCTCTTCAGAGTTCTACCATCCATCAGCAGGCTGTGAATCTAGGATATAGTTGCATACAACTGAAGATCCCTAGGTCAGAGTATATGGAAAAAGAGTATCTAGAAACCTGGTGGTAGAGTTACAGAATTAACTTTAAAAAATCTTTGAATTTTTTTGGCATCTCTACAACATACAACACAAACAAAGATTTTAAAAATTAAATTCATATTAAAACATTATTTATTTTATTCAAAAGTATTACAAGGTTTATTTAAAATTGGTTCTAGGCACCATTTTGGGAAGCATAAACTTGAACCCTGTAGTGGCAGAAAAAAAAAAAAAAGTTTCTAAGCTCCATGAGGAGCTTAGTTTCTTTTGTTCTCACATTGTACCTAGGGTCTAGATTTGTGGAATAAGTAAGCAAAGATAAATTTCTTTCTGACCCATTGAGTTTGTTCAATTAATGATATTTGACTGACTACTGAGAGGATTCAAAGAGCTTCAGTTCTTGCTTAGTTGACAGTATAGTTTCAGCTTTTATGCTGGAGTTTCTTCCAACTGGATGCCACTGCTAATTTTTGGATGTAGGTTTCAGTAAAATACTATATCTAAGCATCAGTTTTCACCTGAAAAATAATAATTGCATTGAATATAACTCATAGGATTTTTGTGGGGAATAATTGAAATAATAAATATAAACTTCCTAGTGTATATTTTCATCTCAAAAGTCTTAGTTACTTTCCATAAAATATAAATGTTTACATTATTCCAAATATCTTCAAAGAAATATCAAATCAGATAGCGCATATTAATGTCCACAAAGGGGATTTTTTTTTTTTGAAAGATCCTGTGTTATGTGTGGGAGACCTTCAAACTTCTGCATCATGAGCAAGATTTGTAATCTTCAGACTCCCAACTTAGGAGTCTTGGTGAGAATGAGTGAATGCTACATTGGAGCCAGTACTGAAAGTCTACTCAGAGTGAACTCTTAGTATGTCCTTCTGTTATTGAGCTTGGGTACTAACAACTCAAGAAAATGTAAATCTTTGCACTTTCTCTTTTCCTAGAACAGTTGACTCAATAATTTCCCAGGACATCTTCCAATTTCTGATTACTTTTCCCCCTTATGTGGACTTCTATGTCTTCATAAACAATCCTTCTGGCATTCTTGTTCCATCTATGCAAGGTATTGCACACAACATGTTTTAAAATGACATCCGTTCTTTATACCATTCTGTCATATATAATCCCTTTCCACTTGCACCCCAGCTCCTGTTCACTGCATATTATGGATAACCTCCTCTTATGCTCAGTCACTTCAGTTATATCCAGCTCTTTGCTACCCTGTGGACTGTAGCGAGCCAGGCTCCTCTGTCCATGGGATTCTCCAGGCAAGAATACTGGAGTGGGTTGTCATTTCCTCCTCCAGGGGATCTTCCCAACCCAAGGATCAAACCCACATCTCCTGAGGCTCCTGCATTGCAGGAGAATTCTTTACTATTGAGCCACCAGGGAAGACCAATCTCCTGTTAGATACCATATTTTAAGGTAACATCATTGTATAACATGCAAGTTGGGACCACTTGTGATTATAGAAAAAGTCTCTTTCTACTTTGTCCTTTGTCTAAACTCTGGCTTTCTTCTCTGATAATATCCAGGAAATGCCATGACGGATTTCCTTGGTCTTAATGCTGTATACAATGGGATTGACAACAGGTGGTAAGAAGAGGTAAGCATTGGCCATCATAGCATGGAGCAAAGGGGACACATGATATCCAAGGCGGTGCACTATAGACAAGCCAATCATAGGCACATAGTAAGAGAATACAGCACAGACGTGTGAGCTACATGTACTGAGTGCTTTCCTCCGCCCCTCCCCAGTGGCAATGCTTAGTACAGTGTGGAGTATGAACCCATAGGAGACCACAATGAGGAGTGAATCAAGCCCAAAGGTGGAAGTAATGATGAAAAGCCCATAGATATTGTTGATAGTAGTATCCCCACAAGGTAGACGGATAAGGTTGGGGTGAAGACAATAGGAATGGGAGAGGATATTATGGCCACAGAAGGTCAGGTGCCTCAGGAGAATAGTCAGCGGGGCCATGAGCACAATGCTTTTCAGCCCAATACTAGCTGCCATGCCAAAAATGCGGGGCACAGTTAGGATGGCTGTATAGCGCAGTGGGTTGTAGATGGCCACAAATCGGTCAACAGACATGGAGAGCAACACAGCGGACTCCATAATGGAGAAAGAATGGATGGAGAACATCTGGAGAAGGCATGCATCGAAACTAATCTCGGTGATACCAAAAAGGAAAACACCTAGTACTGTAGGCAGAGTGGATGCAGAGACACCGACTTCAGCCAGTGCCAGCATGGCAAGGAAAAGGTACATGGGCTGGTGTAGAGCGGTGTCTGTCCTGACGACATGAAGAATGGTGCCATTCCCAAGGAAGATGATAGTGTAGATCAAGCAGAAGAGGATGGATATCCAGATGCGCTCTGCCTCCAGTCCCGGGAAGCCAACCAGAATGAACATTGTAGGTAGGGACTCCAAAGTACTACTGGAGTTCCTCATGTTGAAATCTCATTCAGTAAAATCAGTGCTTCCTTGATAATTAAAGACAAACTAGTGTGATGACATTATAGTGGAGACTGACTCCTGGACACTAAGGAAAGGGAAGAACAAGACAAAGTCACAGATTAATGTGGTTAAATGTTTCATGCTTGAAAACTGATGATGATCATCAGGAAATTCCTACTTACAAGGAGGTGATAGTATCCAACAGAAGGAAATTCAAGTTTAGTAGAAAATGATCCCTATAAATGGTAGTGCCCCTTGAATCTGCTACGGGAGAAATGGCTGTCAAGTCTTGGTATGAAAATTCCTGAGCCTGGAAAGCTGCTGGAGAGAAGGCGTGTGTAGGCAATCTCAGGATACTGTCTGCTGTGCTTAGTCACTCAGTCCTATATGACTCTTTTCTGTCCATGAGGATTCTACAGGCAAGAATACTGAAGTGGGTTGCCATGCTCTCCTCTAGGGAATCTTCCCAACTCAGAGATTGGACCCAGGTTTCCATTGCAGGTGGATTCTTTACCAGCTGAGCTACTAAGGAAGCCCAGCACAAGGTATGGGATAATGTTAGTAATAGATGAATACAGATATTTTTGGAAAGTATCAAGATATAAGGCAAAAGGCCACTGTATACAAACAGTGAAAAATACCTGACAATCATATATAGATATATAAATAATTGAGTTCCAGAGCAAGTCTGAGAAATGGTGATGACCAGAGCCTGGAGCAAGAGTCCAAAAAAGTTAAACTAGAAAAGAATAGAACTTGGACACCCACTGGTGTTAACTGTTTTGGGCTTTGAAAGGACTAGGAAGCAACTTCATAGATTATGTGTAAAGGACAGAATAAGGTAGGAACCAAAGTTGGTGTATTAGTATGGAGACTTTCAGGCTCATGAAAAGACTGCTATGATGGTCTTCACAGTTTTTCAACTCACAGTTCTCAGAGACAACCGATCTGACCCCCTGGGACTTCTTTCTGGCTCAGACAAATCTCTGAATACATTGCAACAAAAATGGAAACTTAGGCAGACTGTCAAGGAAGGTTTTCTTGGGGAGGAGAGGAAGGCAAGAGAAGGGAAGATAAAATGACTTCTCTAAATCGAGTCTGGTTGAAGCTGAGCACTGTCTAGATCAGAAATAACAATAGAGTTCTAGACTGACAGGGTAGGAGAGACTCTACAGGCATTTTTCAACTCATTCATCCAACACACAGACACACACCCACACACATATCTACTCACATGTTTGCACATGCACATATTTCCACCCTTGCTGAAATCCTGTTTGAACTTCCCTGATGTGAACTATTATCCAGCCACTGCTGAATATAGGGCCTTGGCAACACAGATTCCTGGAGAGATCTTCCCAGAAAATCTCGGCAACTTTCAACCGCAGGTCAGAAAACATACTTTCTCCTATTAGTAGTCAAATGCAATCACCAAATGCCCTGGTCTTCTCTCTAAGCTAGATAAATTATGTTAAGTGCTGCAAAAGGAAAGTTCATAATACAATAAGAAGGAACTAGAAGGAAAAAATCTACTTAATTCTAAGAGTCAGGGAAACTTACCTCGGAAAGTAACATTTCAGCTATTTCTCGAGGAATTAATGGACATTTTTTCAGGCTAAATGGAGAATTTAGCTGTAACAAAATATAGAAAAATTTACTACACTGTGAGTATATAAAGCTCTACAGTGTCAAAGACTAAAAGAAATAACTGAGGAATTGAAAACTGTTGATGTAATATGATATCAAAATTGTCAATTTTCCCATAATTTTTACTTTCATGAAAATATGAGAAGAAAAAATGAAATCAAAGACCATTGTCTGCCTAAATCCAGGATCCTTGTGCACCTGTCTTTGTCTGATGCAGTTTACCTCAGTAAATATTAGCTTGGGGAAAACTCTGTGTCATGGGTTGTACTAAAATTTAAGGCATGGAATTCAGGGACACATTATTGACCTCAAGAAATTATCATGTATATCAGAACTTCCTTCACTGAGAAACTTGAGAGATACTTCCGAACCCTACTTGTAATGGTCTTTTCCCTGTTCTTTCCTCACCTCCAGATGGCTAACATAACTTTCTTAACCCTTTCAAGGACCAAATATAGGTCTGCCTCTGGATAGAATCTGCCTGTCAATGCAGGAGATGCAAGAGGCTCACTTTCGATCCCTGGGTAGGAAGGATCCTCTGGAGAAAGGCAAGCGGTCCACTCTGATATTCCTGCCTGGGAAATCCTAAGGACTGAAGAGTCGGATGTAGCTGAGCACACACCACTGAGTAAAGCGGCTCTTCTATGTGTAGCCTCACTGTACTCTTCGTCCTACTGCACCCCATTTCTTGCCTCTCTCTCTCCCAGTGACCTGATATTTGGAAGGGACAGTCTTGAAGGATACTTAAATCTAGGGTCTCCCCTCCCCTGTTAGAAGCTGTCTTCTCTGCTTCTTCATGCTCTCTTTTGTTTTCTTTCTTTTCCCCCTTACCTTTATTTATTATTTATTTATTTTTTTCATTCTTCCTATCCTCAAGAATCTTCTCAGACAAAACTCAGGTCTTTTAAAAGAAGATATTAAAAGGCAATTATTCCCCTGAGTTTAGGATTTGTATGACAGGAGTGTTTCAGTTTTAGAGAGGTTAAAAGGCATAATTTAGTCTATTGCACAAGAGAAGGAGAAGGCAATGGCACCCCACTCCAGTACTCTTGTCTGGAAAATTCCATGGAGGGAGGAACCTGGTAGGCTGCAGATCATGGGGTCGCGAAGAGTCAGACATGACTGAGCGACTTCACTTTCACTTTTCACTTTCATGCATTAGAGAAGGAAATGGCAACCCACCCCAGTGTTCTTGTCTGGAGAATCCCAGGGACGGAGGAGCCTGGTAGGCTGCCGTCTATGGGGTCACACAGAGTCAGACACGACTTAAGTGATTTAGCAGGAGCAGCAGGAGCAGTCTATTGCACACATAAGAAACAACAAATCCTTAGAAAGAAAAGTATGCGATCCAGTTCATACTACATCTCTGAAAGTGAACAGAATTAGAAATGAATGCTATGTGCAGAGTACTTTTATTTACTTAAGCATTTGTAAAGCTTTATTTCTTTATGTTTAAAGAGAGTGATGAATACCTACATCTCAGAGTGGCTCTAGGTGTTTAATGAGAGCTTTGAGCAATCACTGAATGTTATTACCCCTTGCTCTTTCTACCTCCACCCTCAGGCATTATCAGAAAGAATCATCCAGTTTGTCCCCACATACCCATTAATATTGATATGTTTTTGTCTTTGCCTCACTCATACTCAGACTATTTCTGTGAGGGAAACAAGGACACAAGGAGTTTCCACTGAATAGATGAGAATATAAAGAAGATATATACANCATGTGGTGGATTCGTGTCAATGTATGGCAAGCCCAATAGAGTATTGTAAAGTTAAATTTAAAAATAAATAAATAAATAAATTAAAAAAAAATTGAGAAATCAAAAAAAAAGAAAAGAAGATATATATACATTGCATGACCAACTAAAGACAGTATGATGACTAAACTCTTTCTGAAATCCATGACAGTTGGATGTTTTCATTTTGTTCTTCATTTGCTACCAAGTTTAGAAAAATCTTCTCATCCTGTCACATAGGCTCAGGAAGCTAGAAAAATGGCCACTGACTATGGAAATATCTAGAGGACAAATTGCGAGGTAGAGCTGAGACTCTTGACAACTGCTTCTGAAAGCTGCTTCAGGAGGCAGGGCTGGAGATTAGGGGTTTGAGTACTCACCACAAACAGACCTGACCTCTGAACAGCAAGTGGGACTAGGGAGTTTGGTTTACCAAGTCCCAGCCATCTTGATTTTAATACTTCCCTCATCCTAGGGGGATGCTGTGCCCTTCTTGGTAAGCTGATAAGCTCTGGTGAGTGGAGGAGGAAAGAGGGATTTGGGTTCCCTGAGGAGAAATTGCTTAGGTAATTACAACACTTCTTTTCAATGTCCAGGGATCCTTGAAAGAAACAAGCAAGTGTACTAAGTCAGTATCTCTCTGAAATGAGTATAATAATAGTGATAATAATTGAATGCATCCTGTATGAAAATGAGATGACTCCTATATATAGATTGCTTAGAAAAGTGTTTAGATTATCAGAAGTACATCATAAGGGCTAGCTATTATTATAACTAGTATAAGAAAATTATATTCCAGAGAAATTATATATTCCTCTTCTATGATCATTGACTATGGCTTTCACAAATATATATTTAATATATAAGGAACAAGGTACAAAAATATTGATATCCATAAATATCAAAGATATTTAATATGAGGAGATGACAGGATCCAAGGGGTTATATTATTGTGAGAAAAAGTTCCAGATTGAGTTAGGGTCAAGGGAAGGGGAGATTGGTCAGAAAGGTGTGATGAATAGGGCTTCCCAGCATAAAATGACTGTGGAAGAGCTAGTAGAAAGTGAGCATTTCCAGAATCCAATGTTAAAATGATTTTAAATTGCTGAGCAAAATGAGTTTTGATTATATGTAGATGGCTGTTTCATTTGTTAATTTTCTGACTGACAAGAGGGAAAGAAACAGTTGGCTTAAACATTCTACCATTTATAGAACCTTTTTAAAATTATTGAGGTATAGTTGGTTTACAATGTTGTGTTGGTTGCTGCTTTATATATATATAAAGCAGTTGACTGCTGCTGGAATATATATATGTATATATAGAAACCGCAGCCCACTAGGCTCCTCCATCAGTGGGATTCTCCAGTCAAGAATACTGAGGACTACTACTGAGAAAAAAAAAAAAAAGTACATTGACCATGTCAATGTACCTGGTCAATATAGTGCTATAACTGCAATATATAGTGATTCTTCTAATGGTTCTGGGAAAAGGAAATTGAAAAAAAAATTTCTGGAAATTATTCACCTTTTGAGATGCCATTAAGAACATTTCTAATTCATGGGAAGAGGTCAAAATGTAAACATTAACAAGAATTTGAAAGAAGTATTAACCCTCATGAGTAATTTGGAGGGGTTCAGGACTTCAGTGGAGAAACTAAGTGCTAGTATAGTCGATTTAGCAAGAGAGCTAGAATTAGAAGTGGACCCTGCAGATGTAACTAAACTGCTGCAACCTCAAGATGAAAATTTAATGGATGAGGTGCCACTTATGGATGAGCAAAGAAAGTTATTTCTCAAAATGAAATCTACTCCTGATGAAGGTACTTTGATGGCTGTTGAAATTAAAGAATTTAGAATATTACATAAACTTAATTGATAAAGCAGTGGCAAGGTTTGAGATTGACTCTAATTTTGAAAGCAGGTATACTTTGGGTAAATTACTATCATAAATCAAACATACTATAGAGAATTGTTTCATAAAAGGAAGAGTTGACTGATGTATGTTAACATACTTTACAAAATTGCCACAGCCTCCCCAAACTTCAGCGACCACCACCCTGATCAATCTGCAGCCATCAACATGGGGGCAAACCCCTCCAGCAGCAACAAAGTTAAGACTCACTGAAGCCTTAGCTGATCATTAGCATTTTTTAGTAATAAAATATTTTTATTAAGATATGTACGTTGTTTTTTAGACTTAATTCTATTGCACACTTAATAGACTATGGTACAGTATAAACATAACTTTTTATACACTGAGAAACCAAAAAAATTGTGTGACTTTTTAAATTGTGATATTTACTTTACTGTTGTCTGGAACCAAACCCACAATATCGCCAAGATATGCCTATATATTGTATTATGAAATCATGTATTGACCTTTTTATTTTAGTAGTAGACAAAATCTGTTAAGAGAAACATAACCTAGATTAGAAACAAAATTCAGATACAGCTTAATTAAGTAAAAAATAAAAATTATTCATATCTTTATTTGGGTGATATAAACATAAGAGGTAAATAAATATGTGTAGACCTGTATTCATTCATTCAATAATTAATTTATTCATCCACCAAATATTTACTGAGTAGCTAGTATATTTCAGGCATGTCTGGAATCATTGGAGGTACATAATGAGAAAAGAAGACAGAGTCCATGCCTTATTAAAACTAAAGTGTAGTGGACCAGAGAGGCATTTAAAAGGTAAAGCAATATAAAAATAATTACTTGATTACAACTGTGATGTGTGGTATGAGACAAACAATAAGAAGTAAAAAATACGACTAGTCTTCATAGCCATGAATGCTATTGTGGGAAAGACAGAATCAGGCCGGTAGGAATCCAAGGAAAATAAGGTATCAGAAAAATTTCCCTTCCCGTATTATCTTGCTAACATTCAGTCTACAATGACTCAGACTCAGTCAGCTTCTAAATGCCTCACATTTGAAAATCTTAAGTGGACAAAGGATATTTTAGCATTAGCAAACTTATCTCCTCTGCTTCCCATGTCATCATCTTCATGAGAAATTCTTCCAATAAGGTCTTAGCAGGAGAATTAGTCTTATTCCCCAAAGTCAGTATTCCTCAAGAAGTTTGCAGACTCCTGATTCACAAAACTCTTCCCTCTAGACTTATTCTCAATACTTATTCTCAGTTATAGGACTTTGGTTTCAGTACCTAGCTTGATTCCAATTGTCCCAAAGTTTGAGCAGGTTTCCAGTATAAACACAGATATAGGATCTGTTCACACTATGAAATATCCTCAGGAAAAAATCCAGATGTATAAGCAAGAAAGTAAAGTAAAAAAAAGAAATAACAAATTACACATACACACACACACATTTGATAATACTTTCTGTACAACAATTTGACCACATAAAAATAGCAATTTGTTGGTATACGTAATAACACTTACTAAATTGATAACAGTAATAACTCTTTTGAAGGAGTCAATGATATGGTGAAGAGAGGAACAAAAGGAATTCTCACTTTATGTGTATTGCTTATAAAATTTGAAGAATATAACATTCAACACTCTCTTTTGCTATAAACATAATAAAATCCTCCTGTTGCAGACAGATTCTTTACCATCTGAGCCACCAAGAAAGCCTTGTGTACATTCATAATATATACATTATATATATGTGTGTATATATATATAATGCATGTATGTGTGTGTGTGTATATATATATATATATATATATAACAAAATAGAAAAAGCATGAAAGTATGAATCTAGGGCTGTGCTAAGATTTGGAATTTCTGTGTTAAAGAGTAGGTGCCTTTTAAGTTGACACATAAATAGTTGATGAAACACTAAACAGTACTATTTTAGATGACAGCATGGAGTACAGGACAATGAACATTCTCTCTAATACATATTCATCAACATGCAGCTTTATCAANATATATAAAACAAAATAGAAAAAGCATGAAAGTATGAATCTAGGGCTGTGCTAAGATTTGGAATTTCTGTGTTAAAGAGTAGGTGCCTTTTAAGTTGACACATAAATAGTTGATGAAACACTAAACAGTACTATTTTAGATGACAGCATGGAGTACAGGACAATGAACATTCTCTCTAATACATATTCATCAACATGCAGCTTTATCAAGTTTTCCAACTTTGAAGGTGATGAGTACTCCCTCCCTCCCTGGACCCCTTGGATGATGACACTGAATGCTTTGAGGGTGACCCTCTCATTGCCCCAACTCCTTTCTTATTTTCTTTGAAGAAATAGTCGGATTAGCCCCTGGCGAATCTGCTTGGTTTTAATACTGTAGATGATGGGANCATGGCTATTCCTGTGTGTGGTCCTCTTCCCTTCTTTCTCCACACTCACCCTGATAACCACATTCCTTCCCAGAACTGTTATTTAATCAGCTCTGAGAAGATAATTTTCAAATACAAGTTATTATTCATGACTTCTGGTCTTCTCTACTTGGATCTCTGCATCCAGGTAGCGTGACTCAAAACCAAACTCATCTTGTAATTGCTTTTTGTTATGAATGACACTAGACTGGAAACCCTCAAGTCATTATCTCTGAATGTTTTTTTCTTTTTAGCTTCATTCACCCTCTTGTAAAATCTTGCATTCATCCTTGCTATTCCTAGTTCAAGCCTTTATTATTACACTTTTGGTGTAGATTTTTGCAGTAACCTCATAACTCATGTTTCAGTACACCATGGCTGTCTTCCCCACCCTCTTCAAAACAATTCCCTCAGGGGCTATCCACTTCAATCAGAATAAAGCCCAAACTCTCTGTTGGCATTCCCGATCTCCTAGGATGAGAGCTCGTTTTCCAGTCCTGGTTAAAGCCAGTGCCTTGAAAAAAGAGAGTATAGCTTACATTTCTCTGAATTCTAAAGGTTTTCACACTGTTGAAAGTTTTCATTTCAAACAAATTGAACTATTTCCCTCTTGGAATTGCTCACATCCTAGCTTATTCTCCCAATTATCCCTCTACCTAATGTCTATAATTATATGTGTGTGTATTGTTCCTACCAAACTGTAATCTCCATAAAGGGATAAATCATATATTTTTATCTATTTGTTAGCCCACAAAATACCTGATAAAGGGCTTTGTATATCGTAAGGTTTCAGTGAATGTAGTTGCTTGTTGAATAATTTAATATTTTCTAAGAGGTAAGAGCTCCTTTTGTGGCTTAGACAGTAAAGAATCTGCCTGCAATATGGGAGACCCAGGTTTGATCTCTGGATTGGGAAGATCCCCTAGAGAAGGGAATGGCAACCCACTCCAGTATTCATGCCTGGAGAATTCTATGGAGAGAGGAGGCTGGAGGGCTTCAGCCCATGGAGTTGCAAAGAGTCAGACATAACTAAGCGACTCAAATTTGGAAAACTCAGCAGTGGCCACAGGACTGGAAAAGGTCAGTTTTCATTCCAGTCCCAAAGAANGAAAATTACCATGAACTGAATGGCTTGATCCAATAGACATCTGTTCTCTCGCAGTCCTGGAGGCTAGAAGGTTGAAGACAAGGTGCTGGCAAGGGCAGTTTCACTCTGAAGGCTCTGGGAATGGATCCTTCCTTGGTTCATCTCAGCTTCTGCTGGGGGCTGACAATCTGTACACTTCTTAGTCTGTAGGATCATCACCCCAGTCTCTGCCTCTGCTGTCTCGTGATTGTCTTCCCCCTGTGAGTACATGTGTATCTCCAAATCTCCTCCTAAGAGGACACCCATCGCTGGATTTAGGGCTCATCTTCATCTGATCACAGCAACAAGTAAGGTCAACATTCAGAGGTAACAAAGCTTAGGACTTTAACATATCTTTTTGTTGTTATTTTGTTGCTAAGCCATGTCTGACTCTTTGCGACCCCATGAACTATATCCCACCGGGTTCCTTTATCCATGGAATTTCCCAGGCAAGAATACTGGAGTAGGTTGCCGTTCTTCTCCAGAAGATCTTCCTGACCCAGGGATCAAACCCCTGTCTCCTGCATTGCCGATGTATTCTTTACCATGGAGGATACAATTCAACCCACTCTAGTAATATAACTTATGATAATTGACCAAAACATTTTTGTTAAAAAGGAGAGAACAACTATGTCACATGAATTGCAATTATTTAGCACTGCCCTGGTAGCTCAAATCAGTGCAATAAAAGACAAAAACAAGATAATTGTTGGAAAGAAGGGAAAAGGTCAGGGTTACGTGCAGAAATCCAGAAGCTATCCACTGATACACAATTGGGTCTATAAAAGAGTTTGAAATGGTGACCGCACACACAATGTTGTTGTTGTTTTTGTTTAGTTGGTCAGTCATGTTGGACTCTTTGTGAGTCCACGGAATGTATCCCACCACGTTCCTTTATCCATGGAATTTCCCAGGCAAGAATACTGAAGTGGGTTGCAATTTCCTTTCTCCAGGGAAACTTCCCAACCCAGCGATCAAACTCATATCTCCTGCGTTGGCAGGCGGGCTCACAATAATTAAATGCAAAATAATAGTTTTCCTTAATCATAACAAAAATCGTTAAGAAGTATCATAGAAAAATATGTAGATATGGAGAGCCTGCTACACACTTGGCTCTGTCCTTCAAGAATTGAGACATGTCTGAGGGATTTCCCTGGCAGTCAGTGGTTTAGACACCATGCTTCCACTGCAGGGGCAGTGGGTTCAATCCCTAGCTGGGAAACTAAGATCCTGCATGTGTGACCAGAAAACAAACAAACAAAAAGACTTGAGATGGCTCAGTCATTCAGAGGGCTTTCTGAATCCCAGCAGCAAGGTTTCTGCTCCGTACCCCAGCCTGCTTTACCATGTTGCCTGTGGTCTGCCCACTTACCATGGTTACTTTTTATCCTCTCCGCATTCCTCCCTGACAGCAGGAAATAGAGCTGAGCAGTCTACAACTCTCTGTTCTCTGATCACTGTCATTTGGTTCCAAAGCCATTTGTAGGTAGCAGCACCAAAGCCCCCTGTGTGATTTTGATGTTGTTGTTCATTCGCTAAGTCATGTCCGACTCTCTGTGACCCACGGGCTGTAGCCCACCAGGCGCCTCTGTCCGTGGGATTTCCCAGGCAAGAATACTGGGGTGAGTTATCATCTCCTTCTCCAAGGGATCTTCCCAACCCAGGGATGGAACCTGCGTCTCCTCTATCTCCTGCATTGCAGGCAGATTCTTTACCCACTAAGCCATCAGGGAAGACCCTGTGTGCCTTTACTTGTGGCTAAGCCACTGAAGTTGCTGCCTTGCTGGTTGCTTATAAGAGAAGGTCACTTTCTAAGCAGAAGCCAAGAGTTATTACATGTAGACTGTTTTAAAAAAACTGTGGCCATTAGCCAACTTTCTCCTCCTGTTTATGATTTGGCTTCCCCTCTCGCTGAACGATCATGGGAGAAAATGACAGAAAGACAACACCACAGAGAGCAGGAACGACAACTGCAGAATTTGATGGGAAAAGTAGGAATGGGGAGCAAAATGAAAAAGAAACAACAAAATCACCACCACCAACTTTACTCAAGTAAGCTTTGCTGTGAATGACCAGTTTTCAAAAAACTCCCAGAAAACATTAAAGAAAAATACTTTCTAAGAATTTCCACAATGAAACATTCAGAGCACCCTTTTTGGGTTGCTTAAAGCTTATTAAAAAAAAAAAAAAGCACAGGACAATTTCTATTTTGAGTTAAGCCCTTCTCTCTGTATAGCTTCAGCTTGCTGAGCCTTTCATATGGATGGCTCCTTTTGATCTAAGGGAGATTGCAAATACATTGGCCAACCAAACAGTAAACTGGGGTTAGTCTTATGCTGAGTGGCAGAAAGGAAATGGAAATTTTTTTTAGAAAACAAAACATTAAGCCAAATATAGTAAAGATTAAGATCCATAGGAACGTTGTTCTGAATATTGATGGGTAATCCATGAATAATCCTCAGAAATAGATATTGCTGATGCAAATCAGATTTTTAAAAAAAAACTGGGATGGAATTTTTCCAGCACATATGACGATAAAGAANAAATATAGTAAAGATTAAGATCCATAGGAACGTTGTTCTGAATATTGATGGGTAATCCATGAATAATCCTCAGAAATAGATATTGCTGATGCAAATCAGATTTTTAAAAAAAAACTGGGATGGAATTTTTCCAGCACATATGACGATAAAGAAGAATAAAACACAGCGTTACTGTTACCAGGGCTGTGGATGCTTAATTTTAAAGACTGAGAGGAGGCTCAGTCCCATTGGCTAGAAAAATGAGTGTGGATTTTAAGCTGTTTAAGCCTTTTGTTCCTTCTCAGTAAATATTGACAAGAGACAGGTCCTGTATAGATTTAAATTTAAGACCTTTCCTGCTCCTTCCCAGTGTTTTTTTGTTTGTTTGTTTGTTTTTAACTCTACTTCTGTAGTCACAGAATGTAAATATTCTCTTAACTTCTCTCTCTTATCACCAACCAAGGGCTTGGGATTTAAGCAGGATTCTTTCTTCTCAAGGCTGCTTTCAAACTCTAGTCTGGCCTCAGATTTCATTTCAGTAAGACAAAAATTAAGTGCTTTTTCTGTTTAAATTTTTTATTTCCTCACCAGGAAAAAACATTAATCACCAATACCTGCAAACACAGTCATGGCTGGTGACTAAGTTTCTAGAAAAAGTACTTTTTAGTTTTGTTTGCTCACGCAGAAGTCATGCACACATTCAGCTGGTGTTCATGCCATAGTTAATCAGCCCGCTTCATGTCAGTAATTGGAAAGTGTTTCCCCAGGTTAGAAAAGGAAAATAAGATCCTGGCTTTTAGCCTTGAGACTGTGGATTCCTCTAAAAACTTTTAGGTAAAGTACCATGTTCAAGTGCTCAGGAACATTTGTTGTGAAGGGAGATCTCCTAGTTTCCTGAAGTCCAAGATCTCATAAAGACCAGTAATCACTGCCTTATAACAATTACTAAAAACCAAGAAGCTTTTCTGTTGCATTCCATATGCTTTCTTAATTGGCTCCCTCAGTGCTTACCAAAGTTTAATTCACAAATCATGTGGGGATTCTGTTTAAAATACAGGTTATTATTCAGAAAGTCTAAGTCGACTCTGAGAGTCTGCATTCCTAACAAAATTTAAGGTGATGTTGTTACTGCTGGCCCATGGACCCCACTTTAAATAATAGCAAAAAAAAAAAAATATGACACATCCAAGAGGATCCTATGCAGAGCTTGGAAAATTTCACCCATTAAGATGATTCTAATACTATGTTTGTCAATATATCCCACTGTCTGATGAAGACAAGAAAGTAAACACTCACAGCATTGACTTTTGCCACACTCAGAATAAAGAATATATTCGTGAGATGAAACACTCTCCCCCACTGTTGGGAGGTCTGAAGTTGATTTTATAAATATCATACATCATGGGAGCTCTCTGATTGAATTCCTTATTTTTCTATTTCTTCCATCCCCTGCCCCAGTCCATAGAATTGTTCACAAAGTTTCTTAAGATGCTGTCTATTCCCCAAGTGCAGAATAGATATAAATTAATGATGCTCCTTAAAAAAAAAAAAAAAAAAATTGTTTCATTATCTTCAAGATTGAAATATTACCCTCTTTGTTCACCCTCAGGCATATAAAGCCTTGTTACAAACAAGTTTAGAAATAAGCAAAACAAATTTATTTTATTATTCCAGTGGGGTAATATCATTGCTTTTTCATACATTCACCTTACTTTTCTTCTCCTCTGCTTTCTTTTTTAATACACTTTTAAAATTAAAGTATGGTCAGATATTCACAATATCTTCTGCTTCTTATGGTTGACTCACTCATGATGATCAATATCTATCTAGAAGGTTTTTTTTTTTTTTAATTTATTTTTATTGAAGGATAATTGCTTTACAGAATTTTGCTGTTTTCTGTCAAACCTCAACATGAATCAGCCATAGGCATACATATATTCCCTCCCTTTTGAAACTCCCTCCCATCTCCCTCCCCATCTCACCCCTCTAGGTTGATACACAGCCCCTGTTTGAGCTCCCTGAGACATACAGCAAATTCACATTGGCTATCTATTTTACATATGGGAATGTAAGTTTCCATGTTACTCTTTCCATACATCTCACCCTCCCCTCCCCTCTCCCCATGTCCGTAAGTCTTATCTGGAAGTTTTGCCAACATCTGAAACTTAACACCAGAAATTTAGCAATTTCCCTTTCTCATTCATATGTATCTTCTATGACCCAAACACCTTGTGATCAAAACCTTAAGATTTTGTGGGGCTCCGTGTCAAGCTTCACACTTAATCATTTACCAGATTCATCAAATCATCCTTTTGTTTTCAAAAACAATATTGAGGATTTAAAGTGGGAAAGAAGATGATGAACTACACTGGGTTTCCTCCCTCCAGCCCTAACTAAAAACTGTAGCCTCCTCTCTGAGATCTGAGGGGAAAAGACAATAGCAAAGAGAGAGAGAAGGTGCCAAAGAAGGAAAAGGTGGCACAAAGTGTGTTCCAATCATTTGCACCCCCTCTTAACTGAGAGCAGGACCAAACCCATTAAATAATAGTGCCATGTAATGTAAATGCCTAATAACTTGGGCTCTGCTGGCAGACCTACTTCCAACAGTATTTCTAAGCATTCTTATGCCTCATCTGTCTCAACTGTAAAATGAGGATAATATTTTGGTTTGTCTTCCAAAATATTCATTCTTTCCTCTTTATTAACACATTTTTATTTAGTGATCTCATAGCCTCCTTTGCAACTAGAGGGGCCCACAAGACATAGTTCTGACCAAAAAGATGCTGATGGAGGTTCTTGAAAAGGGATGTTCATGTCCTTTCTTTCCGGGAGGCAGATGCAATGTTTGGAGAAGTGTCAGTGCTATTATAACTGTGAAAATGAAAGACATATGCTGAGAAGAGTGAAGAGAGAAGACAGGATTCTTGGTGATGTCATTGAATCACAGAAAAACTGGACTGGAGGAGTCCTTATTAAATGAAAGAAGAGAAAAAAAAAAACACTGGACTTCTTTGAACTCTTGGAGGGTTCTCTATTACATGTAACACAAACCTGATAAACTATTTCACTGTCTTTGAGAACATTATTGTGTGATGTTTTTCAGTCGCTTATTCATGTCCGATTCTTTGTGACCTCGTAGTCTGCAGCACATCAGGCTTCCCTGTCCTTCATTATCTCCCAAAGTTTGCTCAAACTCATGTCCATTGAGTCAATGATGCCCTCTAACCGTCTCATCCTTTGTCATCCCCTTCTGCTTCTGCCCTCAGTCTTTCCCAGCATCAGGGTCTTTTACAATGAGTTGGAATTAGTATGACAGTGAATATAAAAATGGTTAACACAGGGCGTAGCACATAGTAAGCATGCAATAAATGTTAGTAGTTATCATTGCCATTATATTATTATTATTCCCTATGGCTTCATCATTCTTCCCACCTCTAACCCTGTAACACACGTTATTTTGCATTCTACTTTATTTCCACATCCAAATCAAACCACTCACTATGTTGCATCTGGACAGTAACCAACTCACCAAGTGTTTTAGCTGTGGCTTGAAAGATGAATTGTCTTAAGTAGGCAGAGAGAAGGACCAGGGCCTTATTGGTGAGGGAAACAGAAGTGTCAACACAGGTAGGGAGGTCGGGAAGCAGAGTGTAGCAGAAATTCCACACATTTCTGGAGGATCTGTGTGGGATAAGTTAGAGAATTTGGAGCCATATTGTCAAGGGTTTTCTATGACTAGCAAAGAGCAGGTCAAGGAATTTTTAGTCTGTTTTCCTGTGAAAATTTTAGGAGACTGTTTGGTTTGGGTTTGACACAGGAACTAATACGATTAAAGAAGTGGAAATACTTGATTCTTTTGCTTACTTGGCTGGCATTTCATTTGCTCAGTTATCACACGAGGAAGTTAAAGCAGATGCTCTCAAAGACCTGGACCATTCTAGAAGTCTCAGAGTCACTGGGAATTATGAAAATATTCTAATATCTAAACTTGAGTTCAGAGCCTCAATTTCAATATTAGTCTTGACTTTTTCACATTTCATATTTTGGGTCTAAGGAAATTTGCTGCTACCTCAAGTCTCACTGGAAACAAACTTCAATCATCTTATAAACTTCAAGAATCTGTAGCAGCAACCCTTATTCACCCAGCTTTCACACTCTTCTGTCAACAAGCTTGGGTACCAGTGAAATCTATCTTTGTCTTCCCCATTCTCCTACAGCTCACGCAGGATGCTGAATTCCAAGGTAAGCAGAACATTAACTTACAAATCAAATGTGTTGGGACTTCCCTAGTGGTCTGGTAGTTAGTACTCCACCTTCCAATGCAGGAGGTTCCAGTTTCATGGTCAGGGAGCTGAGATCCCACATGCCTAAAAAAACAAAATATAAAACAGAAGTTCAGTTCATTTCAGGTGTTCAATCATATCCGACTCTGTGTGACCCCACAGACTGCAGCACACCAGGCTTCCCTATCCATCACCAACTCCCAGAGTTTGCTGCTCAAACTCATGTCCATTGAGTCGATGATGCCATCCAACCATCTCATCCTCTGTCATCCCTTTCTCCTTCTGCCTTCACTCTTTCCCAGCATCAGGGTCTTTTCCAGTGAGTCAGTTCTTCGCATCAGGTGGCCAAAGTGTTGGAGTTTCAGCTTCAGCATCAGTCCCTTCAGTGAACATTCAGGACTGATTTCCTATAGGATTGGCTGGTTTGATCTTACAGAAAACAAGAAATATTATTAAAAAATTCAATAAAGATTTTTAAAATGTTCTACATTTAAAAAACCATTAAAAAATCAAATGTAGTAATAGTACAAATGGCTTCTGTTCAGTTCAGTCGCTCAGTCATGTCTGACTCTTTGTGACCCCATGAATCACAGCACGCCAGGCCTCCCTGTCCATCACCAATTCCCAGAGTCCACCCAAACTCATGTCCATCGAGTCGATGATGCCATCCAACCATCTCATCCTCTGTCNGTGGTCCCAGCAAGTGGGGATTTAACATTTAGTCCAGAGATCAAATTTGGTACATATGGAAACAGCAGCTCTGTCTTCTTTTGTGTTTATTGTTAAGTGAATGCCATAAGACCTTTCAGCATAACATAGGCAATTCTAACTTCTAAAAGTAAAAATTTCCTAGGTTTGTATATGAAGTATGAAAATCATATCTTGAAGTAGAAAATATAAGAATTAATATTGTTCTATGTTTTTCTATGAGGAACAGAAAAAAATTCCCTAAAATTTTCTGTATTTACAATGCATTACTGGAGTAGGAAATGGCAACCCACTCCGGTACTCTTGCCTGGAAAATCCCATGGACAGAAGAGCCTGGTGGGATATAGGCTATGGGGTTGCAAACAGTCAGAGACATGACTGAGAGAATGAGCGCGGGCACACACACAGAGTTAGGTTATATTTTACAGTCTATGTAGGAAAACCACTGTTTTTAAGGAAGGTACAACACCCATTTTTGTAACTATCAGTACATATGGGTTTAATCTTGAATCAGAAAATTCTGTCAGCAGAATACTTTTTTCCCAGTCACACTAGTCATTTTAATTCCCTCTGAGAGCCATAGTACTCTTTAGTTTACTCTGTGAAAAGTCGTTACTTTTGCTTGTTGACTGTTTCCTTCCTTCCAAATTATGGCTTTCATCAGATTAAATCTGATTGGCTGAAGGCTGTTACTATAAATCCTGAGATAATGGAGGGAAAGGAAAACTTCCATTCAGAGTAGTTTCAAACCTGGACACTCATTTAAAACAATAGGATTTGTACACAGTGTATAAATAGGCATTTATCTAGCATCATCTTCCATATTTACAGTCCCTAAATGATAACATGTGTTGTCTGATAGTTGACTGGCAGATGTCTGTCTCTTTCCCAGCACAACTGAGTTTGGATAGTTTGGTAAATGAAACCTTAACTGTTATGTGGGTGCTTGGTCTACAGAGAGATGAAGTGATAACCAGCTGATAGAAGAGAAAATGCCGGCCTACTACTATTGATCTCGGAAATTCCTTAGAAATCCATGTGTGACTCAAATGCCCACCTTGTTAGGACAAACTGAATATATAAATTTTTTTTTTAATTAAAAAAAATTATTTTTTTACTTTATTCTACTTTACAATACTGTATTGGTTTTGCCATACATCGACATGAATGTATAAATTTTATTATGAAAAGTTTGAATAAACTTAGTTTTTCTCTGTACTCTGCAAAGAGTTTTGGCGAAGGTGACTATTTTCCTGTGTGGGGCACCTGCCTTGGATTTGAAGAGCTTATTTATCTGGTCAGTGGAGAGAGCTTATTAACCCTTACAGATACGGTTGGAATTAAACTGCCGCTGAACTTCTCTAGAGGTAAGAATTTTCTTTTTGCTCCTTCAAAAAAGTAGTAACTGGATAAGATTAGTAAGTTGCAAATATCCAAGTCAAAAAATGTTTGTAACATTTGTTAATTTTTAATTTATTTACACAGGCTGAAGGTGTAACTCTTTGTACTGAGTTATAAAGATGGCTTAAGGGATTTTGCATGTTTATAACTCAACTGCTTCTAGTGATATCAGGACCATGCATAATGAAAAACTCTAAAATAAGACCTGGTTTTGAGTTCTAACTTTGTTACTTTTGCCTTGGGGAATCATTTAACCTNTTTCAGCCTCAGCATCAGTCCTTCCAATGAACACCCAGGACTGGTCTCCTTTAGGATGGACTGGTTGGAAATGGCTTAATACCTAATAAATATATTGTGCTTGTTTTTAAAAATAAGTTTATTATTTTTAAGTTATAGTATAATGCCAATCATAAAGGAAAGCAAATGAAATACTTTTTAAAAAACAAGGACGTAATAATACTGCCATTCAAAGGGAGTAGGTCTTCCTCTGTCAGTTGTTTTGGTCCCTTTTACATAGTTGTAATCATTCTGAATTTTAGTTTAATGTTACAGCACAAATGTTTTCCATGTTATCACATTTGCTTTATATGTAACTTTTTGATAGCTACATAACATTTTAAATTTATCATGAAATATTTCATACGAAAAGACGTAAGGAATAAATAGAATGAAATACATGTATCCTCACAGAGCTTAAGAAATAAACCATAGAATGACGATACAATATCTGATGGCCTGTTATTGAGAGGAAAGGACAACATAAAGCAGTGGCCTGTTACCATTAAAATGCTGAAACAAAACAAGTAGGGGTAGTCGTTTAAAAGTAAGCCTGCGTAGGGGATATATGTATATGTGTGGCTGATTCATTTTGATGTACAGTAGAAACTAACAACATGGTAAAGCAACAATAGTCCAATTCAAATTAATGAAAAAAAAAATCACAGGACCTAATATGTCATCATTGCCCAATAGATATTTGTAAATAAAAAAATAAGTCTATGCAAATCAACTACATAGCAATAAAAATTAAATAAAGAAAAGTAGTCTAAGAAGCTGAAAAGGACAAGGTGCTTTTATGAAGATAAAACCCCTCCCACAGCACAGTAATAACATGGTAACAGCAGTCACTTCTGTCAAGGGCAAAATAAAAAAGCAAAGGGACTCGTTTTTCACTGAAGGCCCTTCTGCATCTTTCATACTGACTTCTGAATACCACTTAGCTGTTCAAAAACACTAAGTACTTTGAAAGCCTAAATAATAAAAAAGTATATCTTCCTGTTATAAAACCTATGTTTCTTTTAATTTGTTGTTTCATGCCTAACAATATGGTCAAGAGTTATTAAAATATACATTCACAAATCTAGAAGAGGTGAAAATGAACAGCGAAGTCATTTCTCTTTTCTTCTAGAGAAAAAATAAGGCTGAGCTTCGAAACAGGGAGGTGCCCGCATCTGTTGTATAAAAACTCTGTTCCTTATGAAATTCCTTATTCATTCTAATGAAACGGCTCCAAGTTAAAACATACTTCCCCAAAACAATGGCAGTATTTCATACCGAAAGTTGCTCTTTGCAACCCTATGGAATAGTCCATGGAATTCTTTAGGCCAGAATACTGGACGGGGTATTCTCCAGTTCCCTTCTCCAGGAGATCTTCCCAACCCAGGGACTGAACCCAAGTCTCCCTCATTGCAGGCAGATTCTTTAGCAGCTTAGCCAGCAGGGAAACCCTTATTAGATCTAGAAGTAATGAAAAGAAGCACAACACAGATAAGCTGAGT
>SJYV01002871.1:0-24746 GCA_006410875.1 Neotragus pygmaeus | reverse complement strand
TGTTTTTTTTTTTTTTTTTTTTTTTTTTTTTACAATTCCTATGTGTTTTTTGTTTTGTTTCTAATCTTTATATTGCTTTATATTTTACTTTCCTAATAGAAAGCACCTTGTTTTTTTGACCAGTGAATATTTGCTGATCCTTTAAGACAGTACAGATATCATTTCTCTGACAAATGTCTCTTCACTTTAACATGTAGTCTTTAGCCAAATCCCTCTCTGTATGCATGTAGTTCCTTTGCTATAGCACTATTAAAGTTGCAAATGCACAGATATACATCTTATACATTATTTATTTATTTATTTATTTATAAGGGCTTTCCAGGTGGCTCAGTGGTGAAGAATCTGCCTGTCAATGCAGACGCGGGTTCAATTTCTGGAATGGGAATATCCCCTGGAGAAGGAAATGGCAACCCACTCCAGTATTCTAACCTGGGAAAACACATGGACAGAGGAACCTGGCAGGCTACAGTATATGGGGTTGCAGAGTTGGACACGAATGAAGCAACTTAGTGTAGCATAGTATAGAATACAGCCCCTATATATGTGTGTCTTTTTATAACCTGATTTTTATCCACTTAAAAAAAATTTTCAACCAGACCACTGGGGCCCACTTCAGTGTCTAACACAAGGGGACACCACTTTGTTTTTTGTGAAAAACTAAGCCAGTGCTTACCTCTTGTCCTGAGTAGCTGTGTCTAGAGTTTGGAGTTGGGTCTTGTTTTCACAGACTTTAGAATAAGTCCAAAGAGCTGGGGTAAATGAAAATTTTATACACAAACCATGATGGGGCTGGGATTATTATTCCTGAAAAGGAAGTTCCAATGAGTTTCCCCTAGAAATGAAAGATTGTTCTCTATGTTATGACACCCACAGAGTCCATTGGTCATTACATAGTCATGGCTCACAGTAATCCGTTTTAAATATTCACAACAAAAGAGATATAGGAGAGACCTAAAGAGGAAATTCGTGAAAACAGTGATATTCACTATGAAGTGAGCAGTTAGATCTCTACCTCATCTGTATGTTCTAAATATTCATGTTTCAACTCCATATACTCTATTAAAAAATAAATTAGTGGTGGAGACTGCTGCTCTTTATGTGTAGGAGAAGATGCAGATGGAGCCATGCCTAGGCACAAGGACGTAGATCAGACATTTCACCTTTGAACGAGGAAGAACCTTCCCACAGCTGTCAAACTCCTGTCAACATACCTCTTATGACTGGGGTAGCAGAGGACTATGAAAGAGGGAGGGTGGATCCCAAGTGCTGGGGAAGTCACAGGGAGTGTCTCTACAAGTTCACAAAGGCTGAGGCAGGACTATCTCTGCTTTAACTGATCTGGGACATAAAATGCACTTAATATGTGTGTTGTTAAATAAATGGCAATTTGATGGATAAGAGGAAAAGGGAAGGCTATATGTACCAGCCAGCTCACCAGAGAGGCATCTGTGGAGACTAAAGAGCTTGTGACATCCTGAAGGCATTTGGAGGCTGATTCCAGACAGGAGCCAGGAAGGAACTGGCCTGGCCATGAAGACCATGGTCAGGAGGACAGAGAGGCAGCCCTCTCTCCAATCCAAGTAATATGATAGTGCGGATGGTCACCCCCACTTCTCTAGGGAGAGCAAGTCCTGGTCTCCTCTCTGGCTCTGAGTCTGTCCAAACACACTGAATATCAGAAGTGAAAGAGCTTCTATGAGATCCTGGATTCCAAGACTTCATTTTGCATTTGAAAAAAATTAAGCAAGGTCCAACATAGAGAATATACCTGTCTAAAGTCTTTTAAGTGTTAGGAGATGAGCCAGAACTCAGATCACCTTCTTCCAGGGTCATTGTTTTCTTGGAAATCTCTACATTCCCTTCTCCTTGTAGTTTCTCCCTTTCTTCTCCCATACCCCCCTGATACCCGCCCTTGAGACCCTGGCACAGAACAGCAGTGGAGACTCACCAGCAGCTGGTAACTTCTAACAAGAGAAACCAGGTCATCAGTACTGAAAAAGGATGAGAGTAGGCAGGATGGCACCAGTGTCACTGAGGGTCATCAGGCTGGGTCTGTCATGGAAGAATTTATCTTCCTCAATTTCTGTGCATGTGAAACACCAGGGCTCCACCTGGGAGAAACTGAGGACAGAGTCCCCAGGGCTGGAGGCCCATGGGCAGAGGTGTCATGACTCTCTTCTCCCTTGGCTTCATTCTTCACTCCTTTCATGGGCTCACCTGAGGCTGGAGAGCCCTAAATTTATAGGATTCAGTCTTTAGGCTTTAGCTCCAGACATCTGCTGCAGAAAACCCTCTTTAGGTTACAAAACTGAATGTGTTCTTTGGAAAATTTGAGTAATGCAAAGATGGAGAAATGCACAACAATAAGTTATATATAATATGTATTTCTATGGGTATATTTTAAAGCTTTTATCCAGCAAGTGTTTTTAAGTATATATTTTTAATTTTTTCACTTAATATTAGTGTTGAAAATGGCTTTCTAAGTATTAAAATATTATTTTTAAAAGCAACAATAATTTATCAAATGAAAATGCCAAAATCTATGTAATATTCTTCCTAGATATCTGGAATGCTTATAGCTTTTTATTATTATGAATAATAATACAATTAACTTGTAATATTAATATATCTGTTATTTCAACAATATTTATTGAGCCTTAAGGTAGATATTGAAGTTAGCTCTGGATAACAAATATTAGTTCATAAAGAGCTTGCATCCTAAAACTTTTATTTTTGATTTACAATTACTTGATTAAAATAGAATTCCAACTGTGGTATTTCTGAGACACAGTGTATGAATATTTTTAAGTCTTTTGATATATTTTGCTCTCTACAGAAAACAAATTAGATTATGCTTTCACATCAGTATATGAAAATCCCTCTTTCATGACATACTGGTCAGCACAGATCTTGATTATTTACTATTTTTTCAATATTTGATTATTAACAAGATGTCAACATATTAATTTGCATTTTAAATTCCAATAAGATAAAGTTAAAAAAAATAATAATAAATTAAAAAAAAATCCAGTAAGGTAAACCTTTTCAAATATGTTATTATCTATATGGATTTCCTAATTTTGAAAATAAGGAAATTTAGATGTTAGTGGCCTATTTGTTAGTAAGTGGCAGAAATGGTACCCCAACTCTAATCTCAATCTGAATCCTATTTTCTTTGTACTTNTAAGGTAAACCTTTTCAAATATGTTATTATCTATATGGATTTCCTAATTTTGAAAATAAGGAAATTTAGATGTTAGTGGCCTATTTGTTAGTAAGTGGCAGAAATGGTACCCCAACTCTAATCTCAATCTGAATCCTATTTTCTTTGTACTTCATTATACCCATAGGATTTATACAGTAAATTTCCACTCAATATGGTAAAGAGTATTCTGAATCTCAGTGTTGCTATTCAAAAGTGTGCTCCACCCTGTGAATTTCAAGTAAAGTTGAGTGGAACCTGTCTCTCGGCTCTGAGATTCAAACATTCCTTCCCACCCTCACCACCTGACACACAAGATAGCACACAAACACAAACGCTTTCATATCCAGTTTTAGAATCTGTTTTTTTCACTTTGAACATTTTTTTTTTAACTTTGAACATTTTTTTTTTCAGAAGAAAAGACTTCAGTTGTAAAACAAAGAGGATGATATAATGATCACTTGACTAAATGTTGATGTTTTAACATATTGCCTATTTGCCTCAGATTTTTTTCCAGACAAAATTGACACTATTCATGTAACATTTTTCACTTCAGTTTGTTTCCCTTTTTCCCCAAAAGGAGCTTTCCAGAGTTCCTGTTTATCATTTTCAACATGGTTTTTAATACCTTAATGCACACACACACACACAAACACATCAGAGACACGGCATTGCATACTTAAAATACTCTATAAAAGCTGTAATGTAAATACATATTTGTATTATGATTTAATCATGTTTATCATTTTGCTAAAGTTCATTGGTTTTAATAGTGTATATTAATGTATATTAATTTATTAGTCTATTTACTTTCACCTGTTTTTTCTTTTATTGATGGACAGTTAGGTTATTTTCATTGTTTAAAAATGGAGCAGCAGTAATGGAGCATTCTTGTACATATTTCCTAGCACAAGAGGTGAGAACATTTAGATAAAAGTCAGTAGCTGTATCATAAAGCAGGTGCATCTTTCACCTCTAATAGATATTCCCAAAATAGATCTGCATAGATTACACTAATCTACACAGACCATAAATTATGAATCATTACTTCACAACTGCACCAATATTTGATATTATCAGGCTTTTACCATTTTTGGTATTTTTATTGGTAAAATATGGTATCTCTTTGTTATTTATTTTGTTTTCAAATTTTATAGTGAAGATAAAAGGGTTTTCATATCTCTATTGGCACATTATTTTCCTCATTTCAGCATGTTCAATCTCATTTGGATTTTTTTTTTTTTAATTTTTACTAACTTAACAGACACTCTAGGAGTTCTGGATATTAAATCACAGTTACTCGTAGATATATATTATAAATGTCATCTCCTAGTCTGTGGCTATCATTGTCTCTGTTTTTTGGTATCTTCTGTCTTACAGTAGTATAACTACCTATTTATCTGTCTATTTATCTATCTACCTATTTGCCCGTGTGTCTCTTCATTCTTCTGTATTTCTTTTAAACATTTTCAGGTTTTCTTTTCAACATTCATGTCTTTATTTGAGTGTGTGTGTGTGTGTGTTTGTACTCAACAATAGTGATAAAATTTTATTTTCCATTAAAAATTAAAAGTGAACATTGCTCAGTCTTGTTTGACTCTTTGGAATTCTCCAGGCCAGAATACTAGAGTGGGTAGCTTTTCCCTTCTCCAGAGGATCTTCCCAACCCAGGGATTGAACCCAAGTCTTCCACACTGCAGGCAGATTCTTTACCAGCTGAGCCACAAGGGAAGGCCTTTATTTTCCATATGGATAACCAATTAGGTTAACACTATTTCTTGAATAAGCCAAACATTTTCAACTATTTCAATATTACTTCTTTTAAATATTATTATGAGTCTGTGCCTTTTTATTATTTTCTTTTTTCATATTTAATTTTATTATTTTATTTTTAATTTATTTATTTTTTATTTTACTTTACAATACCGTATTTGTTTTGCCATACATCAACATGAATCCACCATGGGTGTACACATGTTCCCAATCCTGAGCTCCTCTCCCACCACCCTCCCCATACCATCCCTCTGGGTCATCCCAGTGTGCCAGCCCCAAGCATCCTGTATCCTGCATCGAACCTAGACTGGCGATTCATTTCTTATTCTGTTTATGTATTTAATTCCACCAAAACACTACACTACAACATGCTATAGCTTTGCAAAAACCCTCTGAGTCTGTTAGGGGTTGTTCTCATTCACAGTTTATTTTTAAATTGTTGTGGTTATCTTTGGCTATTTTCACTGTCTTATGAATTTCAAGATCACCTATCAAATTCTACAAGATGATCAGTTGGAATTTCTCTTAGAAGTAGATAGATTTGCAGGTTAATTTTGAATAAATTGACACATTAAATAAAATAATTCATTTTCTTAATCATTAAGAAAATATTTCTCTCTACTTACTTATGCCTGTATATTTTGTTTCAATGACATAGTCACAGAAAACTTGTTCATCTTTTGTTAAATTTATTCTTAAATATCTTATATTTTTGTCTATTTTTCAACTTTTTAGTTTTGTTGTTTAGTCACTCAGTTATGTCCAGGTCTTTGTGACACCATGGACTATAACCCACCAGGTTCCTCTGTCCATGGGATTTCCTGGGCAAGAATACTGGAGTGGGTTGCCATTACCTTCTCTAGGGGATCTTCTAGATCCAGGGATCAAACTTGGGTGTCCTGCGTTGCAGGCAGATTCTTTACCTGAGCTACAAGGGAAGACTTTTAGTTTATTATTAGAAAAACTATTTATCAGATACCATATCTGGAAAAAGTGTTGTCTTCCATGAAGATTCAAGAAATATGGAAGCCAAAAGATGCCTAGATCCTGGAAAACCAGAAACTAAAATAACCAGGACCATAATATGAATTGGGAACATTGGGAAGTCCAGTAGGTTACAGTGGTGTCTGATGTGTCTAACCCAGCAGGGTTATTTGTTTATTTTATGGCACTAGGTCTCTCTTGTTGTCTGAGCAAGAACATGAGTTGGCACAGGGTTATGATGGCTCCAGGACTGTACAAAGAGGTTACTTTCACCCCTATTCTCTACGGCTTCACACACGTATTCTAAATATATAGTCTAGTTTCTCTTTTAAATCACCACCAACACTATCTGCTACCAGCATGTCTCCTCTTATTTTGACCAGACATACAGAAAAACAAACAAACAAACAAACACAAAATTTGAATCAGAATCAAATATCAACCATTTGTATACCACTTTAAGAAATCCTCTCAGAGTGTGTATCAGCTAAGGAAAGAGAGAGGGGGAGGCTAGAACATAGAGGCAAGGAAAGTTGCCTTGTGTAGAGGCAGGGATATGGCTCTTCAGAGCCTGGGAACATCCAAATTCCTAAGTTCATGGTAAGAAAGACAGAATTGCTGAATTGATTAAATTGAGTCAACAACTTTTCTGTTGGATGCTAGATCAGGCAGGAGGAGTTGTAAATCACATTTTTACAAGGTGTATCGTGCTCCAAACCTGTGAAGAGCAACTCTTGGGAAGACTTCCTGTTCACTGTAATTTTGATCTGTGGCAGAGGGGGCTTCAAGGACCATGAGCTCAAACAGAGCACAGCTCGGAAAAAGATGGGGAACCTCTTGTATGGATGCCATGAAAGTTTCCTTGGGATTTCTGGACGTGAAGATGGGAAATTTCCTTGGAAAATAAAAGACATTCTATTTCTTAACTTTGAATCTCTCTCTGAATGTGTTAGTCACTCAGTTGTGTCTGACTCATTGCGACCCCATGGACCCCCCATCAGGCTCCTCTGTCCGTGGAATTCTCCAGCCAAGAATACTGGAGTGGGTAGCCTTTCCCTTCTCCAGGGGATCTTCCCAACCCAGGGATCGAACCCAAGTGTTCCACAATGCAAGAAGATTCTTTACCACCTGAGCCACCAAGAAAGCCTTGAATTTCACTTTATGCATATATTAATATTTTGAGGAACATATTTAAATAATTATTCCTTGAGTATCTATTATGGGACAATTGTTGCATTTATGGAGATTTACTGATAAACAAGGTATGACTAATCCTTAATTTAGGAATCTAGTGTAAAGGAGCAAGAAACAAACTGAACTAAGACACAGAACAGTCCATTACTATGAAATAAATGTTACAACTGGAAATGCAGGATTCTGAAGGAGAAGATAGATGGAAAATCTGCTCTAGTTTTAGAGAGAACCTCTCATGAAAGTGTCCATGAGAAAGCAACCTCAGCGCTGACTCCAACATGAATTTTGTTTAGATCACAGTAGGGGCAATCTTTTCTGCCAATTTCAGCTTCACAACCTCTTGAGCAGTGGAATTATGAATTAGACTTATCTGTGATAATTTCCTTCATTGGAACTTTATTGCATTTCAGGTCATTAAATAAGATCTTACAACTAGAATGCCCAGAAGCAAACACTGTCTTCAGTTACTGTCAGCAAATCCATAGGAAAGACAAAATCAGAGATGAGAAGAGTCAGGGGTGGGATCCAGGGTATCTATTAGATGAACAAAGCCAGAGGGAGCACATCATGAGAAACATTTAGAGGAGTTCAACCTGAATGGGCCATTAGGAAAGAGTGCAGGAGTTCTGATTCTTCCAGTATTATTCCAGAGGGCGAAGGATATGCTTATCCAGAATAGGAACTGAAGGGTAATATGTTGTCCAGGTAGAGAAGAAGGAAACGGTCCCAGGAAACCATGGAAGGAAGTATGTTACTCAAGTGTATTCAAACACCTGACATGCATCTGTGCTTTGCTAGTTTCTGTTCTGGTTGCTTTTTATTGCTTCTTTTAAGTTTTTATTCCATTTCCTTTAGTTTTAGTTTTTACACAAGGCTCAAAAGGGTCTTCCTTGGGGCATTTTTTGATGTTGCCAAAACATCTAGGTCTTATATATACATAGAAGACCATTATAATTTAAGCAAGAGAAAGTCAGCATTGCTAACTCATAATTCAAGAGAGAAATTCATCCATATTTTATTTAGGGAAGTGAGTAAAAATCTTGGGAAACATAATTGGTACTAAATGCTGTAGATCTTTGGTCTGATTTGGGACCTTCTTCCGGGCACCCAGTGGGATTTTTAGGCTCATGACTCAGTATTGGCCTTTCTAAGACCCAGGAGCTTGCTGATGGCGTGGCGGATCTCCTTGGTTTTAATACTGTATATGATTGGATTAAGCATGGGAGGCACAAAGAGGTAGACACTGGCCATAAAAAGGTGAACAGCAAGTGGGGCATGCTTCCCAAAGCGATGTATCAGGGACAGCCCCACNTCCGATTCATTGTGACTCCATGGACTGTAGCCCTCCAGGCTCTTCTGTCTGTGGGATTCTCCATGCAAAAATACTTGAGTGGGTTGCTATGTCCTAAATACCTGCTTTAAAAACTTCATCCTCTTTATATGTCTAATTCTAGATCCTGATCATATAGTTATATATATAATGATATCCAAATATTCTAGCACAGATCTACTTCAAAGTCACTTAACAAATGTTGATAAATGAGTGTCTGTCTAATCTGGTCCACATAACTGACACATGATCTAGGCTTCTAGATGTGTGAGGGCCGCAAGAAAGACAGATGTTTTTGAGAAGACAAAAAAAAAAAAAGTTTTTCTTTCAACATCCTCAGAAGAGAGTTCCTCTGATTCCTCATGAAAATGTGCAAATTCAACATTCTACTCTCAGGAACACTTTGGCCTACAGAAGAAAGCCACCACTAGATCTGTAATCTTGGTTCTTCCTGTTTCTAAGCATTAACAGCTTAAATCACTCAGTGTCTGGGAACCTCAGAAACCTTCTCATAGGGGCTTCCCTAGTAGTCCAGTGGATGAGACTGTGCTCTCAATGCAAAGGAACCAAGTTCAATCCCTGATGAGGATACTAGATGCCACATGCTGCAGATAAGACTTTGTGTGCTGCAACTAAAGATCCCACATGCCCCAAGGAAGATTGTAGACACCATGTGCTATAACTTAGACCTAGTGGAGCCAAACAAATAAATAAACATAAAAAAAAATCTTCTGATAAATTGAGCTAAAACCTCCACCAGGTCCTATTTTCTCACATCGTATTTGTAAGAATAGAATGCAAGTCTTTCCATTAAAATATCTCACTTACTCTCAAGAATTGTGCTTACAGTCAAGTTTTGAAAAAGTCTTGGCTTTCTTTGACAGATTAGACCCTGTCTCTTATACNCTCACACATAAGCACTCATATCTGTCATGCTGGCCTCATAGTGCTAGATAATAAGCAGGTGCTTAAGTTATATTTGTGAATGAATGAATGTGCATATGTGTGCTAAGTCACTTCAGTTGTGTCCGATTCATTGTGACCCCATGGACTGTAGCCCTCCAGGCTCTTCTGTCTGTGGGATTCTCCAGGCAAAAATACTTGAGTGGGTTGCTATGTCCTAAATCCCTGCTTTAAAAACTTCATCCTCTTTATATGTCTAATTCTAGATCCTGATCATATAGTTATATATATAATAATATCCAAATATTCTAGCACAGATCTACTTCAAAGTCACTTAACAAATGTTGATAAATGAGTGTCTGTCTAATCTGGTCCACATAACTGACACATGATCTAGGCTTCTAGATGTGTGAGGGCCGCAAGAAAGACAGATGTTTTTGAGAAGACAAAAAAAAAAAAAAGTTTTTCTTTCAACATCCTCAGAAGAGAGTTCCTCTGATTCCTCATGAAAATGTGCAAATTCAACATTCTACTCTCAGGAACACTTTGGCCTACAGAAGAAAGCCACCACTAGATCTGTAATCTTGGTTCTTCCTGTTTCTAAGCATTAACAGCTTAAATCACTCAGTGTCTGGGAACCTCAGAAACCTTCTCATAGGGGCTTCCCTAGTAGTCCAGTGGATGAGACTGTGCTCTCAATGCAAAGGAACCAAGTTCAATCCCTGATGAGGATACTAGATGCCACATGCTGCAGATAAGACTTTGTGTGCTGCAACTAAAGATCCCACATGCCCCAAGGAAGATTGTAGACACCATGTGCTATAACTTAGACCTAGTGGAGCCAAACAAATAAATAAACATAAAAAAAAATCTTCTGATAAATTGAGCTAAAACCTCCACCAGGTCCTATTTTCTCACATCGTATTTGTAAGAATAGAATGCAAGTCTTTCCATTAAAATATCTCACTTACTCTCAAGAATTGTGCTTACAGTCAAGTTTTGAAAAAGTCTTGGCTTTCTTTGACAGATTAGACCAGGCATCTCTTCATCCCAAATATCAAATGATCCCATTTTCACAAAATTTCTAGTAACAGTAATAATAATAACTAAAACATCTATAACATTTACTATGAGCCAGGAATGATTAGGTGCATTTAATCATTAAAACAATCCAACAGATCAAAGAGACCAAACACATCAAGTGATTTGCTGGAGTACACAACCAGAAAGTGAAAAATGGCATTCTAAACCATACCATCTGATTTCAAAACTATTGCACTAGTTTAGTCAGACCTCAAGGAAATCAGTCCTGAATACTCATTGGAAGGACTGAAACTGAAACTGAAGCTCCAGTACTTTGGCCACCTGATGTGACAAGCCAACTCATTAGAAAAGATCCTGGTGATGGGAAAGATTGAAAGCGGGAGGAGAAGGGGATGACAGATGACAAGATGGTTGAATGGCATCATCAATTCATTGAACATGAGTCTGAGCAAGCTTCGGGAGATGGTGAAGGACAGGGAAGCCTGGCGTGTTGCAGTCCATGGGGTCGCAAAGAGTCGGACAAGACTGAGTGACTAAACGACAACAAATGTATATGCTCAGTCACTCAGTCATGTCTGAATCTTCATGCTCCATGGACTGTAGCCCACTAGGTTCTTCTCTCCATGAAATTCTCCAGGCTAGAATGTTAGAGTGAGGTGTCATTTCCTACTCCAGGGGATCTTCTCGACCCAGGGATCAAACCCAAGTCTCTTGTGTCTCCTACATTGGCAGGCAGATTCTTCACCATTAGCATCACCTGGGAAACATATATATAAAGAACCATGACAGGATAAATTTTCGAAAGCCAAAGAGGTCGTAACTGGACTGGGGCTTCCCAGATGGCACTAGTGTTAAAGAAGTCACCTGCCAACGCAGGAGACATAACAGACTTGGATTTGATCCCTAGGTCAAGAAGATCCCCTGGAGGAGGGTATGGTAACCTGCTCCAATATTCTTGCCTGGAGAATCCCATGGACAGAGGAGCCTGGTGGGCTACAGTCCATAGGGTCACAAAGAGTAAGATATGACTGAGGCAACTTAGCACACACACACATATAACCAGATTATCTGTTCTGAGCCATATTAATGCTTGAAGATGCACCAAATCTGAGCGAGCTGGGGTCTCCACAGAAGCAAAGAGCCAAGTGAAGCTTGGGTTACTTATAAGGTATAATTAGAAGAGGGAGTAGTTTTGCTTTGGTAGAAGTAAAACTTTGAAGAATGTCTGACTCTTAACTAACTGCTGAGTCAGGACTGGCAAATGCTTCATCTTGGTCAAGATTTGGATACGAGACATGAGATGATGAGAACAGATACAGGAATAATTCTTAAGGAAAATAATACATTAGACAAGTCCATTCGCAATTTCTGCTCTGCAAATAAATTCATCTGTACCATTTTTTATATTCTACATTATATGCATTAATATGTGATATTTGTTTTCCTTTTTCTGATTTACTTATCTATGTATGGCAGACTCTAGGTGCATCCACATCTCTACAAATGACCCAATTTCTTTTCTTCCTATGGTTGAATAATACTCCATTGTATATATGTACTACATCTTTCTCGAGGAGTGGGGAAGGGGAAGTAAGATGAATTGGGAGGGTAACGTTGACATATATATGCTACCACGTGTAAAAAAAATAGCTAGTGGGACCTGCTGTATAGCACAGGGAGCTCAGCTTCCTAGATGGATGAGATGGGGAGGAGGGTGTATGAGGGGGAGATCCAAGCAGGAGGGGATATATGTATACGTATATTGACTGGCTTCATTGTACAGCAGAAATTAACACAACATTGTAAACTATGCTCTAATAAAAAATTATGGTAACACTGAAAACTCTATCAATAGAATGTAAAAGGACAGATAGTATTAAAAGAAGAATACATCTGAATGTGTATATTTTGCTAGTGTCTCTGTTGTGATGAACCAAGTAATCATAAACATGATTTTTCATTTTAACTTCAAAAACTTCTGTTTAAAGTGGCTTTATTCCAATTAAAAGTGAAATGACTAAAACCCAGTGGTTAAAGGACTTTGGAAGTTCACATGGCAGTGCTCATCATAGCTTCTCTTCCATCTGAACCACATTGAGATCTGAGACTATTCCTTCCCCCTTTCCTACAGTCTTTCTTTCTAGGTCACTCACTGTAGGGGGAGGGGGAGTATTTGCAAAGCGTGGGAGGGGAGTGGTTAACCATAATGTCTGTGCCTAAGAGATTAGACCCCAAGTGCTGCAAGCAGCTGGAAGTTTGGGCCTGTGTTGCTTGGCTCAGATAACAGCTCCACCTCAACCCTCCTAAACTTGCAAGCACAGGAACTCATTTTGGGACTGGATAGGGGTTAGTCACCATGAAGAGTTGTTTTCTTAAATTTAAAATTTTATTCCAGAGATTTATCCCAGAGGAACACCCTGATTTCCTTTCTTCCTTTAGCATCCTACTGACAGAGAGACCTTCCCCTAGACTCCTTTCTGGGCCTCACTTCAGTTTTCTAGCTGTTTCTCCTTTGTCTTCCATACTTCTTTTGCTCATTTTCCTTTCCCTTTATTCCACTGATCTTTAACTGACCACCTAAGGCCTGTTCTGGTTTTTTTACTCACTGCTTATCTTGCCCACTTAGGCTCATCTCTAAGGCACCTAAACTTTAGCATCAGCACAAAGCTGGACAAGCAATTTATGTCCCTAAGGAGTTCTTGAGTTATCAACTGCCCTGTGGTCATGCTTCCCCACAAGGTGGTAGATTGATTCTAATCGCGCTAAGCGCCCCTCTAATAAGCTCCTTGTAGTGCTTCGGTTTGTATGTTAACCAGAGCAGAGGACGGTGCTGGCACTCCCTTCTCCATCCTGCACTCATGCCTCCTATGGCCACAGACTGTTCAGATTCCCCCAGAGAGGCAGGCAGAGGTCCTCTGTGAATGGTTAGGGACATAAACTTCACCCTGTCAACAAGTCAACACACACTGAGCACCTATGTGGTGGAACAAGTAGATCTCTGGACCTATCTATAGAGGGTTTAAATGGATTAAATCATATGTTCTGTCTAGGTGGTCTCAAGCCACATTATCATTCTGAGGCTGTGTCCTTGAGGCAGCTTCTAGTAGAGTGCACAGTCCAAGTACAGGGAAAAGGAGCCTCTGATTGCCCAGGTCTGGCTCACCAGTCAACTGGTGGTCACTTCCACCTTTCCAAAACCCTTGTGTTTCATTGTCTATCTTTTGTTCACAAGAACATATTTTTGGTTCACTTTAAACTTGTCATTTTAGTCATAGGTCTTGGCTCTTCAACTTGTCATAGAATCGTGAACCTACTCTCCTTAAGCCTAGACTGAGAAAAAATCAACTTCGATTGATATTTGGAGCTAGAAAAGGCCATTTTTTTCTTCTACTTATCAGCATTGCCTCCTTCTCCCCACCTTACAAATATAACCAGCTCTATCTCCAGTCAAATAATGTTGTTGGTAAAAATAATAATAGAATTATATATCTATTATATTATTTATATACATGTACATACATTCGTAAGTCAGTAGGTAAAGAATCCACCTGTAATGCCTGATATTGTCTGCAAAATGAGAGACCTGGGTTTGATCCTTGAGTCAGGAAAGTCCCCTGGAGAAGGAAATGGCTACCCAATCCAGTATTCTTGCCTAACCCTAACACTAACCCTAATTTTTCTATGGAAATCTCATGGAGAGAGGAGTCTGATGGACTACAGTCCATAGGGTGGCAGGAGTCTAGCACAACTTAGTGAATAAACCACCACTACCACATATATTGGAGAAGGCAATGGCACCCCACTCCAGTACTCTTGCCTGGAAAACCCCATGGACGTAGGATCCTAGTAGGCTGCATGCAGTCCATGGGGTCGCTGAGAGTTGGACATGACTCAGTGACTTCACTTTCAGTTTTCACTTTCACTCATTGGAGAAGGAAATGGCAACCCACTCCAGTGTTTTTGCCTGGAGAATCCCAGGGACGGCGGAGCCTGGTGGGCTGCCATCTATGGGGTCGCACAGAGTTGGACACGACTGATGCGACTTAGCAGCAGTAGCAGCAGCAGCAACTACATATTTTAACAGTGATAATAATAATATTTAATAAATGTTTATTAAAATTTTAACTGAACAGACTTAGATGTAATTAGATATACTTTCCCTAGAGGTGTCATTTTAAACTGAGGAGAGCAAGTCTCATTGCTTCACTTAGTGCAATTTTCCATATAAGAAAAATTTCAGGAACTAGTTCCACATAAGAAAAAAATATGGGATACATGTCTGGAGTTGAGTGTTTTTCTTGAATATATCAAAACCTATACATACAAAGCATATTGAAAAACAATGAGCTTTGCCTTAAGTACTGGTGGCCCATACTGTAAATCCAAGAATCATATATTGGGTGCCATAGATTCATTCAACAGAATGAGTTATCTGGGAAAACAGCAAAGATCAGTTGGACAATTGAGATATATGTTTAGTATATGTATATTATATAATATGCAATCAGCTACAAACGGATAGTGTGATATGATCCTCTAAATAGCAGAGAGGTTGGCTATATTAACTTGGTTTTCCTTAGTTGCTACCATTAACAAAGCTGTCAGCTTGCCCAGGTTCCCTGAATTATTCTTCAGAGAACAGTGAGTCAAAGTTCTGCTCTAGAATGAAGCAGAGAGAAAAAATGAATTATACCAGTCTGCATCTGCTTGGTTTTAATGCTGTCGGTGACAGGATTCATAAAAGGTGGGAAAAGGAAGTAGATATGGCTCATCATGATGTGGACCACATGAGAAGCATGTCTTCCAAACCTATGAATAAATGTCAGACCAATGACAGTGACATAGAATACCAGGATGCAGCAGATGTGTTGAGGTCCTTGGCCCTTTCTTCTCCAGAAACAATGCCCATGACAGTCTTGAGGATCAAAACGTAGGAGAAAAAGATGACAAGGAAGTTCAATAAGACCATTGCAAATGCAACCACAACAGGATAGAAACGATTGACGATGATATTGGCACACGGTAAATTGATGACATTTTGGTGTAGACAGAAAGCATGAGAGAGTACATGGTCTCAACAATAGGGGAACCAGGGAAGGTGAAGAATTATTAGTGTAATTGACAGACTGGCCCTTGTCAATATCCCCATCCCAATCTTTATTACCCCGCTGTTGGTCAGGATGGACGTATATCTCAAGGAGTTGCAGATGGCAATGAAGCTGTCATAGGCCATGGCAAGCAAAACACCAGACTCTATGATAGAAAGAGTATGAATAAAGTAGGCCTGAGAGAAGCAGGCCCTGTGGCTAATCTCTCTGTGATCCAACCACAGGATGCCCAAATCTGTGGGCATCATGGTCAGTGTCACTCCAAGGTTGGTGTCTGCCAACATAGCTAAGAAATAGTACATGGGCTCATGGAGGTTATGGTAATCCCTAATGAGAAAGAGAAGGGTTCCACTACCAAGAAGTATGGAGACATAAACCATCAACAAAGGAATGGAGATCCAGTGGTGTTCCTTCTCCATACCTGGGAAACCAGTTAGCAGAAACTGAGAGGCAGTGGTGTTGAGCACCATCCTCCCCCATGAAGTCCACTTCCTACCTGCCCAGAGCCTCACCTCCAGCCTCTTCCACATTCACTTTGCCCCACAGGCTAGTGATAGCAGCTTTCTTCTTGGCGGTAAAATGCACCATGATGTCAAGTTTTGGAGCTTACAGGTGATTACAGAAGCAAGTCTGTGCTACTGATGGATGATGTGGCCTTTTATTCTTTACTGCTGAAATTCTGCTTCCTTGCGCCCCTTGTCTTAGAAGTCATTGGTCAAGGTTAGACTGTGACTGTGTTTGTTGAAGCCATCAGTGATGGAGACTTCACAATTCTCTAGTGCCTTGTTTTGTTTTGAATTTTGATGTCCCTGTTGTCTGTAGGCTTCCCTAAGAACACATCATGAAATGAAGTATGCAACTTTTTCAACGGAAATCCATTGTTATTATACTGGAGTCCTGTTGCTATGATGGTAAGGAATGGTGGAGGAGAAGCAGCCTATAATTGTATAATTAAAAAATTAGCCTTTAGTGGATCAGTTTTCCTGGGCTGTGATCTTCACAAGTATTTCTTAGCTTCCCCCTCCCCCTCTGCCACTTAAGAAAAATAAGAAAGACTCCCTGGGCTAGACTACATAACCTAGGATGACACAATTTGGGCTTAAGAGAGCAGATATTTTATCACTAAAGTAGAAGACCAATGAAAGGACAAGAAATGTCTGGCTACACTGTGAAGAAATAGCCCTTGTGTGAATAAGAACATCTTTTTTTCTATATTTGGTTTGTAGGTGTTCAGCAAATTCTATATTTCTATATTTAGTTTCAGGTGTTCAGCAAACTGATTCAGTTATACAGTAAGCCCCCTGTATATGAACTTTCAAGTTTCAAACTTTCAAAGATGCAAACATGTGTTCCATCAACCTCAGGTGTGAGTGAAATTGCAGCTTGCTCCCCATCTCCTATTGCTGATGATCCTTCAGCTCTACCATCTCCCACCTCTTCTCCCTCCTCTAGCCAGTAACTCCTCTTGCCTNTTCAAAGATGCAAACATGTGTTCCATCAACCTCAGGTGTGAGTGAAATTGCAGCTTGCTCCCCATCTCCTATTGCTGATGATCCTTCAGCTCTACCATCTCCCACCTCTTCTCCCTCCTCTAGCCAGTAACTCCTCTTGCCTGTTCACTTGATGCCAACCCCTGTATGCAAGCTGTTGCAGTGTACTACTGTAGTTTTCAAGATAATATGCTTTAAGATTTAAAATGTTTTCTTTATTTTTTGTATTTGCTTTTTATGTGTTATTTGTGTAAAAAGTATAGCAAACATATTGCAGTACAGTACTTTATAGCTGCTTATGTTAGTTGACTAAGTACATGCTCAGTCATATCCAACCTNCTTCCTTCTGCATCCAGAGCCCCATTCCTCTGCTCTCCTAGGCCAATACATCTCATGCTCCTCAGCAGTGCCGCAAAGGGCTTGTGAGCAGTGGATTCAAAGTCTGATTTGGGTCCTAGAACTAGTGATGTATCTTACGTGTCTGACTTTAGACAACATGCCTTGACTCCTCTCAGGTTAGTCTTTGTCTCCTCATCTCAAAATAGGGATGATGACCTTATCCATTTTATAGAGTTTATGTGGGATTAGAAGAAAATATGACACACTCTGAAGCAGCAGCTTATTTAATTAGACTTCAGAATATAGAAGTTCTCAAAAAATAGTAGCCTTTATCATCCATTAATCCTGTCCACCTTCTCCAAAACTCTCCTACTCATTCCCCATCTCCTTATTCCCCTACATTCCTCTTCATTCTCTCTTACTAATAGTGGTTTCAGATGTTTAAAATGGGATTTGGGGATAAGCCATTAACGAGTGAATTATTTCTTGAAGGAGCCATACTCATCAAATGGATCATCTCAGCAGCATTCAAGGGGAGGAGAGGGGATGAAAGTCAACAGCAGGAGCCCAGGAGGGAACCCCAGGCAGCTGTACTCAAGGAACTGAGAGTAGGAAGCTGAGGACCAGTCTCTGGATGCTGGGCTTGTAGGGAACTGCTTCAAGGAAATGGGACACAGACTGGGAAAAGTAGTTTCAGACTGGAGGTAAGGACATTTTAATAGGACTGACTGAAGAGAGGGGCTCTGGAGGTTTGGAGCAAAGGGATCCTTGTCACACTAAGAAAACCTGCTCCTTGTGGGTACTTGTCTCTCTCCTGTGCACATCCTATGGGGGTCCTGATTTTAGGCCAGGCTTCACAAAGCCCTAAGTTCCCACCAGCTGGAATCCTGAATGGGGAGAAAATATTGTAGTTTTCACTTGGAACTCATTTTTTGCTTTGGTTCCCTCTTTTCTTCAGCATATCCACTTGATAATTTGATTCATCCAATGAAGAAGTGAGGGGAGAGCCTTCTCTCATGTTTGTCCATCACTGTGTGTATGATAGGGAAGAAGAGACTAAAATGTAACAGCACAGACCTTCATAGAGCTATGTGACTCTAAGAATTCATCAAGGACAATCTTCAGCTTACCCTGTTTCATACAGTTACGGTGAAGCACTTCCTCTTACAGGGAGGCACTCATTGCTTTTCCACTGAGCCCTTTTTTTTTTGTTAAACAACATAATATTTACAAAGTTCTTATGCAAATGAAAATTCTTTAATCCTGTGTCACATAATAATACTCAAATCCCTGTTTCAGAAGATAACCTTCCCATATTGGAATAGTGGGAAGAAGATAATCTTCCCATTTTTTACTATTGTCAAAAATATTTCACTAGTGTCAAAAATTGCATGCATTGCAATATGGTGACATACCAGTGACCCAGGGAGTCACAGTCCTTGACTTCACAAAGCCAATTACTTAAATGAAGACAACAATCATAACCATCACCCTTTTTCTACTTAATATACTCTTCCTTCTCTCTTAGAATACTCAGGGAAATATGTTAATTAATGTAAGTTACACAAAATCCTTGCTGAAATATCTGGCACATTAGTAAGCTTTCAATAAATGCCAGTTGTCTTATTATTACTGTTACAAATGCACTGGTGTGGAGTGCAGAATAAAATAGTGATTGGCTCAATTAAAAACAGCAAAAGACTCTAGAGCACTTAGCATATATAATCCACAAACTTTGCACATATTTACTCTCTCAGTCACAACACTTTTATGAGGATGTTAAAACCCCATTTTACAGGTAAGAGAATTGGGTCATACAACTAGTAACTGGTGCTGAGTCCAGCCACTCAGACCATCTGACTCCATAATCCGTGTTCTTAACCACAGCTCTCTACCCCGTAAGACTTCCCTGAAATAAATTGTTCAGTCTCTGAAGTGAGTTAGTGGAGGCAGCTAAGTGGGGAGGGTGTCAAGCTCTTCCCTAGAGGTGTGAGGAGAGAGGGGAGAAGAGCATGCTCTCTTCTCCACTCAGCAGCCAGCACACACACATTAGTACCAGTGGGCCTGCTTAGGAGAATTTCCTAGCTGAATGAGAGGACCTCGGGAAGTTTTGCTAGCTGAGAAATATAGGGTTCAATAACATTCCTGGTTAAAGTGTTGAGGGAACTTATGAATTTAACCAACAGAAATTCTCTGTTGGTAGAACAACCATTTTATCTGCACTGTGCTCTAAGTCACTTTGTCCATGTCCAAAAGAGAAATCTGAAGCTCAGGGAAAGATGAGGATTTTCTCAGTATGATGTAATTTGTCATGGAAATGCCCAGGCTAGGACTCAAAGCTCCTGACTTGCTCTCCAGGGCACTTTTCCTAAAGCTCTTGGCCTTGAACTGTGCTCTTTCTGAGAGAAGGAATCTTAGGGTAGTTCCCATCCTCAGCCAGGCTGTGTGGGATCAGTGGGTCAGTTCAGTTCAGTTGCCCAGTTGTGTCCAACTCTTTGAGACCCCATGGACTGCAGCATGCCAGACTTCCCTATCCATCACCAACTCCTGGAGCCAACAAAAACTCATGTCCATTGTGTCAGTGATACCCTCCAACCATCTTATCCTCCATTGTCCCCTTCTTCTCCTGCTTTCAATCTTTGCCAGCATCAGAGTCTTTTCCAATGAGTTGACTCCTCATCAGGTGGCCGAAGTATTGGAGTTTCAGCTTCAGCATCAGTCCTTCCAATGAATATTAAGGACTTGTTTCCTTCAGCATTGACTATTTGGATCTCCTTGCAGGCCAAGGAACTCTCAAGAGTCTTCTCAAACACCACAGTTCAAAAGGATCAGTTCTTCGATGCTCAGCTTTCTTTATAGTCCAGCTCTCACATCCATACATAACTATGGGAAGAGCCATAGCTTTGTCTAGATAGACCATTGTTAGTAAAGTAATGTCTCTGTTTTTTAATATGCTGTCTAGGTTGGTCATAGCTTTTCTTCCAAGGAGAAAGGGTCTTTTAATTTCATCACTGCAGTCACCATCTGCAGTAATTTTGGAGCCCCCCAAAATAAAGTCTCTCACTGTTTCCATTGTTTCCCCATCTATATGTCATGAAGTGATGGGACCTGATGCCATGATCTTGCTTTTCTGAATTTTGAGTTTTAAGCCAACCTTCTCACTTTCCTCCTTCACTTTCATCAAGAGGCTCTTTAGTCCCTCTTTGCTTTCTGCCATTAGGGTGGTATCATCTGCATATCTGAGGTTATTGTTATTTCTCCCAGAAATCTTGATTCCAGCTTGTGCTTCATCCAGCCCAGCATTTCTAAGCAGGGTGACAATATATAGCCTTGACATACTCCTTTTCTGATCTGGAACCAGTCTTTTGTTCCACGTCCAGTTCTAACTGTTGTTTCTTGACCTGCATACAGATTTCTCAGGAGGCAGGTCAGGTGGTCTGGCATTTCTATCTCTTTAAGAATTTTCTACAGTTTGTTGTGATCCACACAGTCAAAGGCTTTGGCTTAAAAAGAAAACAAAAATAGATGTTTTTCTGGAACTCTTGCTTTTTTGATGATCCAGCGGATGTTGGCAATTTGATCTCTGATTCCTCTGCCTTTTGTAAATCCAGCTTGAACATCTGAAAGTTCACAGTTCACTTACTGTTTAAGCCTGGCTCAGAGGATTTTGAGCATTATCTTTCTAGCATGTGAGATGAGTACAATTGTGTGGTAGTTTGCAGGCTATTTCAATGACAACATGCTGACCCTGACTGTAGGATAGTAAATATAGGCAATGCATAGTTAACTTTCCCTGGTGACTCAGATGGTAAAGAATCTGCCTTCAGTGCAGGAGACCCAGCTTTGACCCCTAATTTGAGAAGATGCCCTGGAGAAAGAAATGGCTACCACTCCAGTATTCTTGCCTGGTACAGTCCTGGGACAGAGGAGCCTGGCAGGCTACAGACCATAAAGTCCCAAAGAGTCAGATATCATTAACACTTTCCAATCCAACAAAAGTGATGGATGTGGCATTAGGATAAAGATAAGAATTTAATTTTCAATAATAAAAAAATATATATTTTTCTTTCTTGGGCTCCAAAATCACTGCCGATGATGACTGCAGCCATGACATTTGAAGATGCTTGCTTCTTGGAGAAAAGCTGTGACAAACCTAGACAACATATTAAAAAGAAGAGACACTACTTTGCCAACAAAGGTCCATATAATCAAAGTTATGATTTTTCCAGTAGTCATGTATGGATGTGAGATTTGGAGGCTGAGAGTTAGAGCCATAAAGAAGGCTGAACACCTAAGAACTGACCCTTTTGAAATGTGGTTTTGGAGAAGACTCCTGAGAGTCCCCTGGACAGCAAAGAGATCAAACCAGTCAATCCTAAAGGAAATCAACCCTGAATATTCATTGGAAGGACTGATGCTGGAACTGAAGATCCAACAGTTTGGACACTTGATACAAAGAGCTGACCCATTGGGAAAGACCTTGATACTAGAAAAGATTGAAGGAAGGAGGAGAAGGGGATGACAGAGGATCAGATGGTTGGATGGGATCACCAACTCATTAAGTATGAGCAAGCTCTGGGAGATTATGAGGGACAGGGAAGACTGCTGTGCTGCAGTCTATGTGGTCACAAAGAGTCAAACATGATTGAGTGGTTGAATAATAACAACAAATCAAAAGGAACTTTAAGACGGAGTTTTCTGACAGTTGGCACTGGACTAGAATGAGTAATCTGAGGCCTTGTACTTCCTGTTTAGCTACTCTCAGGTAGAAATCTCTGCATAGAACTAGTGGTTCCCAAAACCAGTGCCCTAAGATAATATTTTTTCTCATGCAAAACGTCCAAGCAAGTCCTTTTCCTATTCTGTGAGGTCAGCATCATAATGACTCTGGCCCACCTTCAGGGAGAGGGAAGATTTGAGGAGTTTGAGACAGTGACTTTGGGGGTTCACAATCTTCTTTGTCCACCATGTTTGACACTCCTGTCTACTTCCACAGCTAAGACAGTAGGTGAGAGACTGAAAGTGCTGAGATCCTGGGATCTCAGATGCAGGGAAAGGGGAGATATCAGTGTTCATTCCCTATTTCTTTTTTTAAAAAAATTGAACTCTAATTGATTTACAGTATTATATCACTTTCAGGTGTACAGCATAGTGATTCAGTATTTTTAGAGGTTATATTCTATTCAAAATTATTACAAGAGAGTGGCTATATTTCCCTGTGCTGTATTATATGTCCTGTTGCTCATCTATTTTATACACAATAGTTTATATTGGGTTGACTAAAAGTTTGTTCATGTTTTTCTATAACATCTAATGGAAAAACACAAAGGAAGTTTTTGCTAACATGATTATCTCATAATCCTACCTCCTCAATTCGTCCTTCCCTTCCTTCTTCCCTTTGGTAACCACTGGTTTGCTTTCTGTATCTGCGAGTCTGTTTCTTTCTTGCATATGCACTCATCTGTATTACTTTTTATATTTCACATATAAGTGATCCCATACCAGTCATTCATTCCCTGTTAACATTATTAACATGCTCCTGAAAACTTTTAGTCCAATCATCTTGGAAGTATGAGTTGTGGGTCAGAAATTGTTTTTAATTTTTTTAATTGAAGGGTAATTGCTTTACAGAATTTTGTGTTCTTTCTGTCATGCATCAACAAGAGTCAGCCATAAGTACACCCATGTCCCTCCCTCCCAGACATTCCTCCCATCTCCCTCCCCATCCCACCCTTCAGTCTGTCAGAGATGCTCTGTTTGAGTTCTCTGAGTAATACAGCAAGTCAAATTAAAAAAATATTTTGGCTTCCTTTGACATCAGAATTTAACCTAGGCACTAATGAACTAAACAAGGCCCGATATCTCAGATCTGAGACCTAGTCTTTCAGTCCCCTCCCTTCATCCCTGTCCCCACTACCACAAAGTATGCAGTCTAGTTTCCCACATTGCATCCAGAGTGCGATGGATAAGCCTTGCCCTTGGAAAACCACCTCAGTGATCATGGTATGTCTCCTGCCAGGTAAATATAAGACTGGGATTTTTCAAACAGGGTAAGGAGACAATCATGAAAGGAAGATTTAATTCATCTGTCTATTCATCACTTATCTATCTATAATATTCATTCATTCATAAATGTAAGCAAAATGATAGTATGAAAGTGCTCAGATCCTTGTGTGTGTGTTTGTGTGTGTGTGTGTGTGTGTGCGCGCGCGCATGTTTGTGTCTGGGTTGAATTTAAGTGGAAGTACAACTCTGCTGCCCCTCCGTGGTCTTTAGACTACCCTGCAAGTCTCTGTGAACTGCTTAGCTGGATTTTGAGATACTATGTAAACCCTGCCCTCTCTGTGTTTTAATTTCCTCAGGATAATAATTTTCAAAATAGAATAATCGTGTCATATGTAGAAGGGCATTTTCAAAAATTAGACAAACTTCAGTTTGAGTTCAGTCTTTGAAACATATGTATAGCACAGAGAAATTTAATTAACTTGTATGAGTCCAGAAGTCTTCAGGATGAAATTTGTGTAACAGGGTCTCCCAAGTGGGAGACCCTGTTATACAAATTATATCTTAATTTCTGATGTATCTACATACTTCCTATAGTTCCTAGCATAAAGTAAAACCCTTATAAATATTATCTTTTAATATATATAAGCACCTTCAGCATATTATTTGGGCTTCCCTGGTGGCTCAAATGTTACATAATCTGCCTGCAATGTGGAAGATCTGGGTTTGTTCCCTGGGTCAAGAGGATCCCCTTGAGAAGGGCATGACTACACACTCTAGTATTCTTGCCTGGAGAATTCCGTGGACAGAGGTGCCTGGCGGGCTACAGTCCATGGGAATGCAAACAGTAAGACACAATTGCATATGTTCTTTTAATGATTTGAGCTTTACATGCAATGTCTCACTTAATCATTAATATCTCACTTAGTCATTAATACACTATGCAGAAATCACTTATTCCCCTTTTCCAAGTGAGTAAGAAATCAGAATATGTTAGAAAATATTTAAGCATTATATAGCTAGAAAACAATTTTATTTATAGAATATTCCAACAATACAAACACTCATAAACTGAAAATTGATAGTTCTTATCCTACTGTCCTACTCTCATCCCTCTTCCTACAGGAAACCAGCCTTATCAGTCTGATGTGAATCCTTTCAGCATGTATTTCTGATTCATGGGGATGGGTGTGGGAGAGAGGAAGAGAGAGAGAGAAAAGAGAACAGAGGGGTGAGGAAAGAGATTCAACATTTGTTTATCTCTCGAAAAAGCTCTTCCTATTACGTTACAATGAAGGTAATATTTCCTTTTTGAAATCTGGGATAAATAAAGACAGATTAATATCTAAAATCATTTGAAGGTCTGTGACATTGTG
>SJYV01002869.1:23941-84651 GCA_006410875.1 Neotragus pygmaeus | reverse complement strand
ACTACAGTATATGGTAATACTACAGTATTCCTGAACTTTCGTTTAGTGTTCACTCGCTCAGTCGTGTCCGACTCTTCGCGACCTCATGAATCGCAGCAGGCCAGGCCTCCCTGTCCATCACCATTTCCCGGAGTTCACTCAGACTCATGTTCATCGAGTCCGTGATGCCATCCAGCCATCTCAACCTCTGTCGTCCCCTTCTCCTCCTGCCCCCAATCCTTCCCAGCATCAGAGTCTTTTCCAATGAGTAAACTCTTCGCATGTTTAGTGTACCTTTATTTAATTATTTACTTATTATATTCATTCATTCACCAAATATTTTGGAGGTATTATACCAGTTACTACTTTTTGACACCCATCAGTTAGCAGCAGACTACAGAAAAAAATTCTGGGCTTAGTACATTTGGGATTCAGAGTCAAATTCTGCTTCTTATCAGCTGCATGAACTTGAACTAGTTAATCTCTGACTCAATTCCTTTTTCTATAAAATGGGGATAACACATATGAAATCATTTGTGTAAATCACTAATCAAATTTCTGGGATGAACTTGAAATTATTTTTTTAAAGTATCTATATGTACCCATATAGCTGATTCACTTTGTTTTACAGCAGAAACTAACACAACATTGTAAAGCAATTATACTCTAATAAAAACATATTTAAAGTATGTAGAAACTGTGAAACCATTTTCACAAACATTACCTCTTGTAATGGTTGTATCTCCTTTGTGAGAAGATGCACTATTTTTAGGTTTTGCATCTGGGGAATTACATGAATGGTCTAGGGAGGAAGAAATTTGGGGACATGGGACCAACAGAACACTGGTGTCATGAAATACAATTTTGATGCAGTCATGATGTATATGGATATTAGTGAGGTGTGCAAGGGGTAACAGGTGCAGGGACCTTTTGCAAAGTGAAATTTCAGAAATAGCAGTACTCTACATATGGCCTGGTGAAGCAGGGAGTTGATATTTGAATATTTACTTTGTGCTATTGCCTTCATTATCACCACCATAATCCTCCACCACTAGACACATTTACAAATAAGGAAACATAAGCTCAGAGATGTTTGTTTGTATAAGACTTCCCAAGATCCCAAGTGGCAAAGCTGGGCTTTGAATGCAAGTGTGTGTGTGGCTAAGAGACTCAGCTCAAGCAGCACATCTGAAATTGCAAGTCACAGATGTTTTAATCCATGATCTACTGAGCACTTAATATCTTTCAGGAAATTTCTAAGACTTTATACCTGTTAACTCACTTAATCTTCATCATACTTCATGAAACATATTTTTCATGTTATGGATAAGACAACTAAGGTGAAAGTTATCAACATACTTACCCAATATCACATGATTAGAAGTAATGATGATGAGATTCAATACAGGTGATTCTGGGATCCTCTGACTTAACCCGAATAGAATATTTTTAGAATTCAGTCTTCAAATAAGGGTTAAGATTTGTGAACTTCATAACCTATTAGTAAATACTGGCTTAAAGAATCTATAATTTGAAATGTAATGGTTCACTATGGTTTTTCTTATTTGATTAGAAGTGAGAAAAGGGAAATTTGTGTTTTTGAACAATAAGTAAAACTAGACAAGTATGAAACTATGGTTTGATTTGAGTACCCATGTTCTGATCAGCTTTGTCTTCATCTAATTTTTATATATTTTTTGGAAAAGCAGTCATAGTTGCTGGCTGCAGCATGCTTGGTTGTGCATTTAGAAGTTTTAAAATATGTTCATTTTCTCCATCTGATGATGATCTTGGTCAGCAAGCTGTGGGCAATTCATCTTATTGATATTCTCTTATTTCATGTCTAGCTCACTACCTCATTTCTTAAAATTCCCCTTGCTTTTATTTTTCTTTTCATTTTGATTTTTTATGCTTGGTGAAAGGCAGCTTTAGAGAGAAAAAGGAATCATAGATTTATGACTTTTTGATTGGGTGAGTGAGCAAGGTTGCCATGTTTAGTTGTATAGGTTGAATACTGCACAACTGAAGGAGTCACCATTTGCACCGTTTATGATGTGAATAACACTCCCTGGAGTTAAGTAGTGTGTGTTCATGTACCTGAATGAATACTGATGTAAATGTGGTTAAGATGCCCTTTATGTAGGAACATGTTTGCATATGTGACTAATGTATCTAAGAATTCCTATTGTAAGAATTTGTACATGTATTTGCATCTGTGTCTAAGTTTTTTAAAATATAAATTTATTTTAATTGGAGGCCAATTACTTTACAATATTGTAGTGGTTTTGCCATACATTGACATGAATCCACCACGGGTATACATGTGTTCCCCATCCTGAACCACCCTCTCACCTCCCTCCCCATCCCATCTCTCTGTGTCATCCCAGTGCACCAACCCCGAGTACCCTGTCTCGTGCATCGAACCTGAGTATAAGTTTTGATGATGGAGTGGGAGATATGGGTCAAGAGAGATATAATATCTTAGTTTCTAATAAGACATATGAGTTTGCAGCAAGAGGAGTCATGTTTTTTTTTTGAAGTACCTTTTAAGTATGATACAGAGTAGGCTAAAGAGACAAAGTGCCAAATAAAACACTTGGTGATTATATAAAATTACTCTAATTTCCTGCCAAAGGAATGCACTTCTGTTTAGCCTGAAGAGAATGATTTCATTTCCTTCAGTATGGGTGAATATTTAATAGGAGTTTCCATTCTGAGCTTTACAAGCTTTTTTTTTTCANACTTGGTGATTATATAAAATTACTCTAATTTCCTGCCAAAGGAATGCACTTCTGTTTAGCCTGAAGAGAATGATTTCATTTCCTTCAGTATGGGTGAATATTTAATAGGAGTTTCCATTCTGAGCTTTACAAGCTTTTTTTTTTTTCAGCTTTACAAACCTAGCTTTATAAACTCTTTTTCTTAGACATATCTTTCTTCCTCACCCGCTTAAAAAAAAGCAAACAAAAACCAAAACCACCTAAACATGTGCATGCACATATGTGTACATGAGTGTGTGTTTGTGTATGTAATTTTCTTGTATCTTAGAGAACTCTGTAAAATCAAATCACGAGATCTGATGCAAGAAGACTGGTCCAAAATTGGAAATGGAGTACAACAAGGCTATATACTGTTACCCTGCTTATTTTACTTCTAATCAGAGTATATCAGGCAAAAATGTCAGGCTGGATGAATCACAAGCTGGAATCAAGATTGTTGGGAGAAATATCAAAACTTCAGATATGCAGATGACACCACTCTAATGGTAGAAAGCAAAGAGGAACTATAGAGCCCCTTGGTGAAGGTGAAAGATGAGAAAGAAAAAGCTGGGTTGAAATTCAACATTCAGAAAACTGAAATAATGGAATCCAGTCCCATCACTTCATGGCAAATAGGAAACAGTGGTAGATTTTATTTTCTTGGGCTCCAAAATCACTATGGATCGTGAATGCAGCCACAAAATTAAAAGACACTTGCTTCTTGGAAGAAAAACTGTGACAAACCTGGGCAGTGTATTAAAAAGCAGAGACAACACTTTGTCAACAAACCATAGCTATGGTTTTTCCAGTAGTCATATATGGATGTGAGAGTTGGACCACAAAGAAGGTTGAGCACCCAAGAATTGATGCTTTTGAACTGTGGTACAGGAGAAAACTCTTGAGGATCCCCTGGACTGCAAAGAGATCAAACCAGTTAATCCTAAAGGAAATCAACCCTGACTATTCATTGGAAGGACTGATGCTGAAGCTCCAATATTTTGACCACCTGATGCAGGGCTGACTCATTGGAGAAACCTTGATGCTGGGAAAGATTGAGGGCAGGAGAAGAAGGGAACCACAGAGGATGAGATGGTTGGATTGGTGTCATGGACTCAATGGACATGAGTTTGAGCAAACTCCAGGAGATAGTAAAGGGCAGGGAAGCCTGGTGGGCTATAGTCCATATTGTTGCAAAGAAACAGACAAGTGAGTGAGCACACACACATGCAAGTGGAGTTGTAATCATATATCCTAAAATTCACCCTTTTCAAGTATACAATTTAGTGCATTTTAAAGTTAACTTTATAAGAAATTGCCAGTTTGTTTTCCAAAGAGGCTGTCCCATTTTACATTCTTGCCAGTAATGTATGAGAGTTTCAACTTCTCGACTTCCCTGTCAACACTTGGTATTGTCAGTCTTTTGATTATAGCCATTCTTCTGTGGCTATACAGAAGTATTTGTATTATGATTTTAATTTGTATTTCTTATTAACTAATGATATTTGGTATCTTTTCAAGTGCCAGTGTCCATTTGTATGACATCTTTAGTAAAGTATCTATTTGTATATTTTACCCTTAAAATTTTTTGTGATGTTTTTCTACTTTTGAGTTGCAAGAGTTTTCTATGATATACATAATTTATCAGATATATTATTTGCAAACATATATGTATAACTTAGTTGCATTAAAAAATCTGTTTTGTATTATCTGGTAGATTTGAATATATTCATATGTCTCATATCATCTAGCAATCCTACTCTTAGTTATATATGCAACAGAAATGTGTGCACATATGGACCAAAAGATTGGAAAATGTCTGTGACTGAACTATTTGTGTTAGATCCAAAATGGAAACAGTGCAAATGTCCATCATCAGTAGGGTAGAATGCATTTTGCTATGTTCATAAAAATCAAACTGCACAGAGATGGAAGGTACTCATAATAACTAAATCAATAAATGGATAAATTTCACAGAAGTATTCTGAATAGAAGACTAGAGATGGAAGATATAAACTGTACCATTCAATTTATATGAAGTTCAAAACTGATACATGGTGTTAGAAGTCATATGATTGTTACATTTCAGGGAGAGGAATGCACAGTCATTCAAGGTGTGTGAGAAAGGGGCTTCTGGAATTGCTGGGAGTAACCTACTTTTAAACCAAATAGTGGTTATAAAAATGTATCAATTTATGAAAGTTTATTGTATTTTATGCTCATGATTTGTTAACTTTTTCTCTATAGGTTATGCTTCAAAAAAAAAAAAAAAGATTTTAGGGAAGAAAATGAACATGTGCTCTGGTACTAGATCGGGTACAAATCCTGGCTCTCTTCCTCCCTAGATGAAGGACCTTGCCTGAGTTATGTAACTGTGCTCCAGTTGCCTCATCTGTGAGAGGAAAATACTAATAGCATTTGTTTCCTAAGTTGTTGTGAGAAATACATTACTCAGTTGAAGCTCTAAGAGTGCTTATACCTGTGTGCTCAATAAATATTGGCTTATGTTGTTGTTCTGGAATACATACCTTTTTTTCTTCTTTTAAAAAAATTGTTTCCATTATATCTCACCTCTCAGATTCAGGTTTTCTCTAGGATTCCATCCACTCATCTCACTCTGAACACCCTCTTGTGTCCTGTCATTCATCCTCGTGTCTCTCCACAAGTATTTACTGCTGATTTCTCAGTCCTTCTCAGACATCTCCAAATATTCTGGGAACCCCAGATGGATCAACTGAATTCAGTACTTTGCTTTAAAGCCAGATCTTTTCCTTATTGTTTTGCATTCTTCTCACCATCCTTTGCAGTCCCTTACAATAGCAATGGAGCATAAATCATACAGATCATGGGTCACATCCTAGCTTTATTATGTTAGCTATGAGACCTTGGGGGACTCAGAAAGTCAAAGTGTTAGTCNTTGCTGGGGAAATCCCACGGACAGAGGAGGCAGTCCATGGGGCCACAGAGAGTCAGACATGACTGAGCACACCATTTCGATTCCAATAGCATTTCTGGGGTCATCTTTCTCCCCTGAGGGCATAGAACCGAGGTCCCATTCTTGACCCTTTGTGGTGGTGAATTTTATGTGTTGCCTGGCCTGAGCCACAGTACCCAGGTGTTCGCTCAACCTTCATCCTAGAGGCTGTCCCTTAGATGGGACAAGCACTGAAGTCAGTCGACTTTGAATGAAGCAGATTGCTCTCCATGCCATGGCTGGGCCTCACCTAACCAGCTGAAGGTAATACCAGAAACAAACAAGCCCAGCCTCCCAACTGGAAGAGAGATTTTCGCCTCCATGTGGCCCTTGAACTTGACCTGCAGCGTCAGCACCTCCTGGGTCTCCAGGCTACTGGTCTACCTCATGGTGTCAGAAAAGACTCTTGAGAGTCCCTTGGACAGCAAGGAAATCAAACCAATCAATCCTAAAGGAAATCAGTCCTGAATATTCATTGGAAGGACTGATGCTGAAGCTGAAGCTCCGATTCTTGGGGCACTTGATGTGAGGACCTGACTGATTGGAAAAGACCCTGATGCTGGGAAAGATTGAAGGCAGGAGAAGGGGATGACAGGACGAGATGGTTGGATCGCATCACCGACTCAATGGACATGGGTTTGGGTGGACTCCGGGAGCTGGTGATGGACAGGGAGCCCAGGCGTGCTGTGGTTCATGGGGTCGCAAAGAGTGGGACACGACTGAGCAACTGAACAACAATCTTAAATCTCTCTATATACGCACGCACAGGCATCCTATTGCTTCTGTTTTCCTGGAGAACCGTGATGGATACAACCCCTTGCTACACGGATCAGCAAAGCTGCCTTCTACTTGGGAAGTTTTGAAGAAGCATCCATCTAATATCAAGAGTGGAAACACCCCACCTGAACTGTCAAGAGCCTGATCTCAAGCTTGAATCCCCTACGTGCCCTGCTGGCATCCAGAGCTAGAGTCCAGAAATCCTGCTCCAAAGGTACTGGGTGCCCTGGTCTGAGCGAAACAGTCTACACTCACACTGCCCGACTTCAAATAGACTGCTCTCTGGGGACTCCATTGCTGCACATGCAGCGGGGTGCATGCACGCCGGGAACTGTGTCAGGACCGCCCTGGGTCCATGAAACAAGCCAGAGATGCTGTTGGTGATGCTCACACACACCCGGTATCGTCTGTGCCTTGTGACTCAACTCTGATGGGCTAGTTCAGCCATGGTCTCCAAGCTCAGGCAAGATGCGGTTCACCGGCCCACCTGTTCTTTGCTCGCCTTTTGTCAAGTGGCTTCCGTGACCCCAGCGTGCAGAGTCGCTCAGACCGTGAACTCCAGGCGGCCCTGAGACTTCAAGCCTTCATCCTTCCACCTAGAACTCCCAGGAGAGTCTGGAGTCCCCGGAATCGTGTGTATGGCACCCGGGTGTCCGGACATGAAAGAGATGTTTGGACCAAAATGAGGATGCTTTGGCAAAAGGGTTTCCTCTCTTGAGCCCAGGTCAATGCTCTGCTGAGCACAAAACAGTCCACTGTTGGAAAGAGGCAGAAGGGGTTGAAGGGCGGGGACATGTTCGTCTCTCCCACCTATGATGCCTCAGGAGAAGCAGGCGCGAGGTCCCGGCTTGGGGAAAGAAGCGGCCCAATTCCTGGCCACCTCCCCGATAACCTTGTTAGCGGCCACACGGACCGGCTGTCGCCTGGGGCCAGGAGCTACGTGTCTCATGCATAAACATAAGGCTTCCCCCACCCCTGCTCTGCGCAGCGCCTGTTTGTCAGCCCCGGGACCCTGCACACGCCTGTTCCCACCTCTATTGTCCCNGGCTCTCTTCCTCCCTAGATGAAGGACCTTGCCTGAGTTATGTAACTGTGCTCCAGTTGCCTCATCTGTGAGAGGAAAATACTAATAGCATTTGTTTCCTAAGTTGTTGTGAGAAATACATTACTCAGTTGAAGCTCTAAGAGTGCTTATACCTGTATGCTCAATAAATATTGGCTTATGTTGTTGTTCTGGAATACATACCTTTTTTTCTTCTTTTTAAAAAATTGTTTCCATTATATCTCACCTCTCAGATTCAGGTTTTCTCTAGGATTCCATCCACTCATCTCACTCTGAACACCCTCTTGTGTCCTGTCATTCATCCTCGTGTCTCTCCACAAGTATTTACTGCTGATTTCTCAGTCCTTCTCAGACATCTCCAAATATTCTGGGAACCCCAGATGGATCAACTGAATTCAGTACTTTGCTTTAAAGCCAGATCTTTTCCTTATTGTTTTGCATTCTTCTCACCATCCTTTGCAGTCCCTTACAATAGCAATGGAGCATAAATCATACAGATCATGGGTCACATCCTAGCTTTATTATGTTAGCTATGAGACCTTGGGGGACTCAGAAAGTCAAAGTGTTAGTCGCTCAGTCATGTCCAACTCTTTGCAACCCCATGGACTGTAACCCGCCAGGCTCCTCTGTCCATGGAATTCTCCAGGCAAGAATACTGTAGTGGGTAGCTATTTCCTTCTCCAGGAGATCTTCCTGACCCAGGGTCTCCTGCATTGCAGGCATATTCTTTATCATCTGAGCCACTAGGGATCCTTATACACTTCTGCTCCTTCTTATTTAATATAAGGAATATAATATAACCTACCTAAGTTTGGCTGAGAGCACAAAATTTTTTTCAGACTTAATATTGTGTTATGGTCTAATACATTACAGATATTTAGTTAATGTTCACTATGATTATTTTTGTTATTATTATATTTTTCATCTCTATTCTTATAATTAAATCATGCTTATCCCTTTAACAGTGTCTCTCTCCTGGAGAGGATGTACCATACTGCCCTGATGCAGGTGTTTGGACCATATGACCTCATTAGCTGTCTTTTAGACTTGGAAGACTTGGTGGAGAGAAACATTTTCTTCTTCACAAAGGAGGTCAGGGAAAGGGCAATGTAGTGTTTTCCACTAATAGCAGTTACAGTGGGAGAGCAAGTCCCTCAAGGAGACTGGCTCTTATTTTTAGTTCAGCTCAAAGAACTGTAGCCTATTTTAGGCAGTCCTGGGACTTCCCACAGCAGTGTCAGAGATGGATGGATGTTCTGGCTACAAATATGTGCAGATATTCCAAGTGAAAGAAAGCCATGTGCTCTAGAGTAGAGAGATGATACTCGTCACCAGACAATGAGAAGTATATTTTGACTAAAAATAATTTGGCTTTTTGGAGGAGTCTTTGCGCACAAGAAGTTCTTCTTGTTGTTCAGTTGCCAAGTCATGTCCGACTCTTCATGACCCCACGAAGTGCAGCAAGCCAGGCTTCCTGTCCCTTATCATCTCCCAGAGTTTGCTCAAGTTCATATCCATTGCATTGGTGATGCCATCTCATCCCTGCCGCCCTCTTCCTTCTGCCTTCAAGCTTTCCAAGCATCAGGGTGTTTTCTAATGGAGAGTTGGTGTCCACATCAGATGGCCAAAGTATTGGAGAAGAAGTTCTATGATACAATAAATAGAAAAATATATTTGATAATCAGACACGAGTTCCTGTTTTCTCACAACAGTTATTAACTGTTTAATATTTAGTACACCGGTTCATCTCTCTCAGCCTCAGTTTCCTAATTTGTGAAATGGGAATAATGAATCACATCACAGAGTATTATTGTGAAAATTAAATGAGATAAGGAAGATAAGATGCCTGTCACATAGCAGGGTACTTAGGACATATGAGGTCCTTTCCTGCTGATGGTAAGTGGATTCTGGTGTGGCTACATGGGTTTTCACTGGCTTCTTTACTGCAGTCTTACCTTGGGCACACTGTGTAGCAGAAAGGGACTTGAATCAAAGCCAGTCCATTCTCTAGACAGGGCAATTGGAAGTGTCCTAGGCCAGCAGCTCAGGGCCATGAATCTTCTGGCATCAATTCCTGCTCTGATTGCTGCTGCTGCTGCTAAGTCACTTCAGTCGTGTCCAACTCTGTGTGACCCCAGAGACGGCAGCCCACTAGGCTCCCCCGTCCCTGGGATTCTCCAGGCAAGAACACTGGAGTGGGTGGCCATTTCCTTCTCCAGTGCATGAAAGTGAAAAGTGAAAGTGAAGTTGCTCAGTTGTGTCTGACTCTTAGAGACATCATGGACTGCAGCCCGCCAGGCTCCCCCATCCCTGGGGTTCTCCAGGCAGGAGTGCTGGAGTGGGTGCCATTGCCTTCTTCCTGCTCTGGTTAAGCCTTACAATTCACTCCATCCTCATAGAAGGGCCCCTGCCCCTCTTCATCTGGTTCCTGTTCCTTTGGGCAGCTCATCGGAAAGAGCAGAGTGTTATTAAATGGCCTCAGATTCAGAATTTTGAATACTAAGTCCTGTTAAATCAAGTCTAATTTTTTACTTTGGGACAGATTCTCTGCTTCTGGACATCATTTGTGTTAATTCTTCTCATTAACTCAAATTTGTTTATTTGTGTTTCACTTAGTAAGTTCTACTTACTGAGGTGGCCCTAAGCTATCCTACAGTAATTGATGATAGTCATTTAACTATAACATTTTCCTAAAGATGAAATGAATAGAAAATTAAAAAAAAAANGTGTTTATTTGTGTTTCACTTAGTAAGTTCTACTTACTGAGGTGGCCCTAAGCTATCCTACAGTAATTGGTGATAGTCATTTAACTATAATATTTTCCTAAAGATGAAATGAATAGAAAATTAAAAAAAAAAAACACAACAAAGTTTGAAACCAAATATCTGGTTTTGAATATCTGAAGTTTTAAACACCATGTTGATTAAAAAGGAACATGGATGAATCGAAAAATTAGTTGGGAACCCTACGACATATTTGGCAGACAATGTCATAAGTGAGGTCTCTTACAAATTAATGAAAGGAAGATTATCAGTGAGTAGAATAATACATGAGACATGAAGTTATAATTAGAAAAGGAAAATAAAACTAGCAAATGAACCTAAGAAAAACTGAGAAGACTCACTAGTAGTTAAAGAAATTTAAGTGAACCATAACACACATCAGTAATTTTTGTTCTGGGGACCCCATAGACGAGGGACTATGAGTTGCTACCTTGATGGTCTTTGGGGAAGTAGAGGTAGAGTTTGGGTTGGGAAGAATGGCAGTTTAACATAGGTCCTCTCACACAGTCCCAGGTCTCTTTCAGATTACAATGTAATATCTTGTGTTTGGTTATAGACACATGGCAGGAGCGATTTCTTGCCAGAAGTAACTGTACCTTCTTTTCTCCAGTGTCACCTGGCACATGTGTATGTTTGGATGGAGAGCCAATTAGCAAAATGTCCTGTAAATCTCAGGTTAGTAAAGTATTAACTCCTCTCATTAAATGGACCAGCATAAAATAAAATGGGCTCAATGACAGAGAAATGGTTGGGCAAATAGAGAACAAATATTTATGGAGTTTATGCTATAAGTACAGGGTCTCTGCTAAGAATCTTACATGCTTCTTATCCTTTGGCATGGTTATCCTTATTTTAAAATGGGGAAATGAGGCTCTGAGAGATTAAATCACTTGCTGAAGTTCTCAGGTAAGGAAGTGAAGATGTGGGATTTCTAATACCTGGTTATGTTAAGCCCAACTCGCTATCAGAGAGAAGAGCTGAGCTGAAACCCATGCTTTATACTCAGCTTTAAATTATTCTTCAAGGATAAAAAAAAAAAACAAAAACAACTAATGTAACTTAAGGAAAAAATGTGTTAAATAAGTACTTTTGGAATATAACTCATGATTTTAAAAATCACCTGGCAAAGAGATAGCTTTCAGCAGCAGAAACAGTCATCTCCTGCTCTCAGTAATATTTCTGCGAGCAGAGAATGTTTTCTGAGTGTAAAAAAAGTTCTGACTTGAAGCTAGAATCTGCAGTTTCTTTTTCTAAGAGTGACAAAGATTCCACCCTGTGATAAGTAAATGTGCATTTGAGAAATCTGAATTTTAAAATAGGAGAACATTTTAGACTCTCATCTTGAAAAACAGTTCACAGTTTGGAGGGTGTTCTCCATTTATTACAGCGTCTGTTAGGTTACACTGCCCATATTGAGCTGTGTTCTGATAGAGAATTTTATGTTGAAGAAGATTCTTCATTGCTATGATAAAAAGCCATCTGCAAGAATCCCAGTGAATAATATAGTCATCGGGACCTTAATGGCAAAGAGGACAGAACTGAGGAATGTCACTAATTCCTCAGTGAAGGGAGATTTGAATCAAGTAGACCTTTCTATAGTATGTTTTTCCTGGGGTCTCTGCCCAGCCAACAAGTGATATGTCATTTTCTAACAAGTGCCATCTCTCAACAGGCATGGGCTTTGCTTTGTCCACTATAATTTTACTGTGTGACCCTATTTTCCCAACACTTCCATACAGGTACAGAATCAAGAGTGGACACACAATCCTCCCAGAGGTTAAGGATATTCTCCCAATTCAGAATTTAAAATGGGAATTCAAGGTGTTAAGAGTCTGCTGGTCTCATATGAGAGGCATATGAACTTTGGAGGCATAAGATGACCATTCTGTGTTGACATCCAAGAAAGGAGAGAAAACCAGTTTGTAGAAAGAAAAAAATTAAAGGAAATGTAAACAAAACATGGGCTGAAGCATGATGTCATTGAGAGAGGGGCTAAGGGATGTTGAGATTTGGTTTTTCTGGCAGATTTCAGCTTCTAGGTTTTAATCTTTTCTGTGTTTCCTTTTTTTTGGGTTCCATCAAATATTTCTGTCTCCTTTTCTTAGATTCTGCATTTCCTAGTGTTTTCTGGTTAATCTTGTTTGTGTAGAATGTTCTTTATTTGTTTTACTTGCTACCCAAAGAGGCTTGATTAAAACCCCAGACTGTCACTATTTATAGTATCCAAGACATGAGAAGTAACCTAAATGTCCATTGACAGATTAACAAAGAAAGAAGATATGGTACGTATATACAATGAAATATTACTTAGCCATAAAAAGGAACTAAATTGAGCCATTTGTAGGAAGTGGATGGACCTAGAGTCTGTCATATAGCGAAGTAAGTCAGAAAGAGAAAAATATAGTATCTTAATGCATATATATGGAATCTGGAAAAATGGTACAGAAGAACCTATTTGCAGAGCAGGAGTAGACATGGATGTAGAGAATGGACTTGCGGACAAAGGGAAGGAGAGGGTGGGATGAACTGAGAGAGCAGCATTGACATTGATATACACGACCATGTGTATAGTTGATGGCTACTGGGAAGCTGCTGTGTAGCACAGAGAGCTCAGCTCAGGGCTCTGTGATGACCTAGAGGGATGGGATGGCTGGGGTGGTGGGAGGGAGGCTCGGGAGTGAGTGGACATATGTGTACATATGGTTGATTCACTTTCTTGTGAAACTGTTGCAACATTGTAAAGCAATCTCACTCCAATTAAAAAACAACAACAACAAAACACTTAACTTGTCGATCACATGGAGGCCAGCAGAGGCTGGTGTTCAGGGATAGCCATGTGTTTTACAGTTCTGGAAATCAACCAGGAAATTCAGTCTCCAACTTCAAGGCAGCACAACTGAATGCTGAAAGCCCTGGGCAGAGCTACAACTAAGATTTAGGGACAGCAAATCAAGCTGAAGCCCAAAGGGAAGAATGCCAGGGAATTTCTGAAGTGGCTTATTTCCTAGGGTTTTGTGAAGTCAGGGAGACAATGTACATAAAAATGTTTTCTTTGTTGTAAAAGGCTATATAGTTTAGTGGTTTGGGGCAAAGATTCTAAACTCCCTGAGTTTAAATCTTGGCTCTGTAGCTTTCGGGCTGGGTGAACTTGGGTGAATTAAACTTGGCCTCCATTCCTTTGATCTATAAATTGGAAATGAACCTTCATAGGGTTATTTTGTTGATTAAATGAGTTAGATTATGTAAAGTGCTCAGAAGAGTTCCTGGAGCTTGGTAACTGCTGTTAAGTCTGTTAGTGTTTGTTGTTATTAGTGTTTATGTAACTGTATTGTTGACCTTCTCTGTCTTATATGCTTGTCTTATAAATAACTATATAATTCTACACTATAATCTACAGAGAAGACCATATGTGACATAAATTTACCTTGAGCTAAGGTTTTATAGCATTAAAAAATAAGCCAAAAAGCAGTTATTAAGTTCTTACTTTATGCCAGGCACCATGCATACACCATTTAGTTTGACCTACACTCACAAGCCTCTGCTGCATTTTATCTCCATATTCCAGGTGAAGACATGGAAGAAAGGAAATGTTGAATAGGTTAGGCAGGGTCTCAAAAGTGGATTCATGTCGATGAATGGCAAAGCCAATAGAGTATTGTAAAGTAAAATAAAGTAAAATAAATTAAAAAAAAAAGTGAGATATGGCAGAGTCCACTCAGATCCAAAGCCAAGACAAACTGGCTTCAGATGGGCAAGGCTAATGCCCAAATCTCAATGCATGGCCATATGTAAAGTCATATAAAAACTTGATAGGGATCTTTTACTTTCTCAAAGTCAAAGGTATTTTTTTTTCCTGCAAGGATTCCTCTAAGTAAACCATGTTCCACAGCTGGCTACTCTTTTCTCTCTACCTGAGGATTGAGCCAAAAATACAGAACAAAATGATTGTAAAGTACTGAAGAAATGTGGCTGAGCATAAAAGGGGGTTGTAGCAACGTCAGAAGATCTGGGAGGGCTGGGTGATGCACAAGATGTAAGACAGACTGGGGAGCACTGAAGAGTTTCACAAAGCCTTGTTACAACTGGATAGCTTTTTATAATTGCTGGAAAGGCTTATCTGATTAAGAGAGGAGCTGTGGGAGTTGGGAAGACATGTAATATGTAAGCTTTCATCTTCTCCAGGAGTGAACATTATGCAGCCCCACAATTCATAATGTAAAACATAACTGCATTCATACTGGAAAACAAATGTTGGTTGATATAGCACCATTTGTAATTTTACAGACATGGGTCAATTGGTCCTAGACCATTTTCATCAGTAATATCACACCCTGTGTGTTACAATTTAATCACATATACTTAGAGAAGATTGGAGGTGTCCACCCTTGGGATCCCCTTTGCATCTCCTTTTACGGGAAAAATTCTACTCCATCCCAAAGTACACTTGTCGTGGTTCAAATGGTCAACCAAGTGAAGTCATAAAATCAAGGGATAGCTTTGGGAATTCATGTTCCTCACTACTTCTCTTCATGTGTTGCCCAGAAAAGCATGTACTCAAAGGGAAAACAGTAGGTTTTCAACAAAAGTGAGAGTGAAAGTTGCTCGGTTGTGTCCGACTCTTTGCAACCTCCTGGCCTCCTTTACTTTCCATGGAAATCTCCAGGCCAGAATACTGGAGTGGGTAGCCTTTCTTCCGCCTGCAAGGCAGGAGACCCTGGTTCAATCCCTGGGTCAGGAAGATCCCCTGGAGAAGGGATAGGCTACCCACTCCAGTATTCTTGGGCTTCCTTTGTGGCTCAGCTGGTAAAGAATCCACCTGCAATGCAACAGACCTGGGTTTGATCCCTGGGTTGGGAAGATCCCCTGGAGAAAGGAAAGGCCAGTCACTCCAGTATTCTGGCCTGGAGAACTCCATGGAAATGGACTGTATAGTCCATGGGGTTGCAGAGAGTGGGACAAACTGAGTCACTTTCACTTTCTACAAAAAGGCAGCTTCTAATCAATTTTCCACTCAGGTGGTATGAACCAGCTCTCAGAAAACAAAAGCAACCCTGCTCTGTAGCTTTTGTTGACCTTTGTCATGTGAATACTTCCATTAAGACTGATTTCAAGGATGGCGGTATTTAACAACTGGCTAGCAAAACCTCTGGAGAGCAAAATTCCCAATACAAGCTGGCTCCAGGGCATCACCACTCTCCTAATCCATGCCAGGGTAGGAGATCTGGAGCTAATATCACCAAAGATGCACATGGAGCTTCCTTTTCTCTGTCTGGGCAGTTAGAGGATGTAGCCACAGAATTGGTATTCCCCAGGCCAGCAGGATTCATTTGTAGATTTTTCTCTGAATTTAATGAGATACAATTGACAGATAAAAATTATAATATGTTTATAGAGCACAACTTCGTTATATGTAGGCACTGTGAAAGAATTCCCTATAAGTTAATGAACATATTCATAACATCCCATATTTATTTATTTAATGGTAAAAACACATACTTTCTTAACAAATTTCAGTTAAATAGTACAGTTTGGCTACAGTTACTATGTTATAGTTTAGGTCTTCAGATCTTATTCATCTTATAACTAAACATTTGAACCCTTTTACAAATCTCTTTGCATTTCTCCCACCGCTGTAGCCTGACTTATTTCATTCAGCATAATACCTTCCAGGTTTATCCATGTTATTGGAAGTGGCAGGATTTCATTCTTTATTAAGGCTGAATAATATTCCATTGTATATATCTGGCACATTGTTTTGACCTATTCACCCACTGATATGCACTTAATCTGTGTCCATACCTTTGCATTTGTGAAAATCCGATAAACGTGGAAGAGTGTGTGTGTGTGGCCTCCTTCTTGCCAATCTTTCTTGCTTCTCATTCGACAAATATTTATTTAGCATCTAATATGAGTGAGGCACTCTTCAATGTTTTGAAATGCCTCAGTGGAAAAGATAGAGGAAGATTCCATATAGTCTACTGGCAATAGGTTCTACCAGCTTATCAAACCATCATTAAATACTTAGTTTTTTCCAAATATCGTGCTCTATATAACTCCCTGCTTTCCTCTATAAATGCTTTTGGTCCCTTGTCTGTCTGATAAACACCTAATAATCCTTTGAGATTCAATTAAGTATCTTGTCCTTTATGAAGTCACTGCTGACTCCTTCCCTTCAAACAAAGCTAATTACTCTGTTCTTTATACTCTCATAGTATCATCACAGGCTTTTTTATTTTCCACTTAAACTGTGGGCTCCATTTGGAAAGACGTGGTGGTGGTGGTTATACGTATTAACATACTCTAGACAGTAATTTAGTTGTAACTAGCACATAGGACAGACTAAAGGTCTAATATTCCAAGTACCTAGTTAAGGCAATTTTTGACTTTAGATTGCTTTAAACCATTCTTGCTCACATCTAGCTACATTTTAGGAGTGCTTCACAAGAGTATTAATCATGCTTAGATGCAGAGAGTATCTGAGAAAGGCTGGCTAAATCCAACACCCTTTCCTGTCATCTGCAAGAAACCCTAAGGGATTTGCATTTGTTGAACTTGAAACAAAAGAATAAGCAGGCAAAGATACAGAGGTAGGTGGTAATCTTCAAATCTCTGTGGAGTGCATTCCTTTACTAAGCATTTGTCCCCATCCTTCCTGGACTAGATTACACAGTGTCTCTTTCTTATTCAGAATGATCAGGACAATGTGTTATTCATCTCTACAGTATCAGTGCCTACCATGGTGCGGGCACTCAATCAGTGTTTGATGGATAAATGATACATTAGTTAAATAACAGTTTCAATGGGCATTTATTAAACCTGCCAGCTGTTTGAACAAAATGACCAAATTACCACAATGTCTTATTATCTAGGCACTACCACAGGCCTTACAAACTGCTGTTGCAGACTGCAGTCAATTATTTGAGCAAATCTCAGATGCCAAAGAAAATGAGCTGCCGTGGAGGAAATATGCTTACTACATGAAATACGAAATGAGAGGATATGTTTTATTTTATGTTTAAGGAAACCTTGACTATGATGAGGAGACATAATTTTTGTTGGACAAAAATCTTGCAATATAAAAACAAGAAGTTTATTGTGCAATAAAATATTAAAAAAAAAAGCTTGGTTTTGTATCAAATGGCAAACCTAACACTGTAAAATACAGTTTCCACTACTGACTCAATGCATTCCAGCAAATATTTACTGAGTACTCACATGTCAGCTCATGTGATATAAAGATTAATAAAACAGTTCCTTCCTTGCAAAGAGACTTTTAGAATAATGCAGTTGCCCCTGGGGTTACGTATGTTTAATTGAGAGACAGCTGGATGAGCAATAGATCTAGGTTTTAATTTTTAAAACATGTGTAACCTTAGCCATGTTGTTTATGCTCTGTACCCAGAATACCTCTCCTGATCTTGTGCCAGACACCAGACTGGGCTTTAGCATGAATATCTAGGCAATGCTTGGAGCATAATAGATCCTCAATAAATATATGCTGAAGGTGTGAATGAGTAAGTGAATGAATGAAGGTAGAACATCCAAACTTCACTGTTCCTGCCTATTTACAGTCAGGATTTGCTGGAAGAAGCATGATTAGAGAACAATGCAGAAAACATTATCCTGCTTGAATGAAAATCAAGGAAGACTTAAGAGAAATTTGGCCTGAACTCTGTTTCAGAAATGCTAAGTTTTCTAGGAAGGTCAGCCATCTCAGGCAGAGGGAACAAAGGCCGAAAAGTGAGAGACCATGGTGGTCTCTAAGACATGCAAATCCTTTGGTTTGGCTGGGCAATAGGATAGAATATACGTGGAAGAGGGTGGGGCTGAACCAGGAGACAGGTGGGGACTGGTGGCAAAAAATGTGTGCGTTCATTCAGATACCTGTGAGTAGTTCAGGCACTCTGGAAAAGAGTTTAACAATTTATTATTAAATTAAGTCTATGCATACAGTGTGGCCTGTTCCTAAGTATTTAACCCTGGGTAAATAGACATGTATGTTCACACAAAACTTTATACATGAATGTTTATAGCAGCTGTGCCTGTAATTGCCCCAAACTGTAAACAACCCAAATGTTCTTCATGGGAGAATAGGTAAACTGTAGTACCTCCATAGATTTCCCTGGTGGCTCAGATGGTAAAGCATCTGCCTACAATGTGGGAGACCAGGGTTCGATCCCTGGGTTAGGAAGATCCCCTGGAGAAGGAAATGACAACCCTCTCCAGTTCTCTTGCCTGGAAAATCCCATGGATGAAGGAGCCTGGTAGTCTACAGTCCATGGGGTCGCGAAGAGTCAGACACGACTGAAAAGAAATTTTGATAAACATAAGCCCTTGAATGAATCCCAGATGTGAATGAAAGAAGTTTCAAACATGGTGCCATGTAAACTGACAAATACAAAAGGAGGTTGCTAGGGGTCATGTGTGGGGAAAGATGATGACTGTAAATGAGTAGCATGAGGGAGTTATTGAGAGTGATGAGCCTGATGCTCCTGTGGCTTGGTGGTGACTGCACAGATCTATACTTTGTGTTAAAATGCTGTACTCACATAAAAAAATTAATTTTACACTGTGTTAATTTAAAAATTAAAAAGTGGTTACAAATTAGATGAAGCCTACAAAAGGGCTCTTTTTAAAATTCAAAATTTCATAGATACAGTCATTTTTATTCCTGAATTCATACCATCTTGAATTTAAGTTTCAGCAAGTATTAGGAACATTAATCTTACTGCCAGATAATTTATTCTATTTCTTGCATGATGTTTCATTTAGACTACTCACACCCTCCCCTCTTTTTTGCCCTCTTTAATTGTGATACAAATTGTACCTTGTACTTTTAATTTATAAATATGTGGATTTTAGACATCCTCCTGTGATGAATTGATGGGGGTACAAAAGTATTCTATTTTGGTGGGAAATGTTAGAGTTGGGATATGCAAATATTAACATTTAAAAAGCCCTTCTTATGCACTTAAATTGGATGGGGATTCATAGGAAAACAGCCTGGAGATGAGAGTGGAATTTCCCCTCAATGATCCTTTGACACTTGACTGGGTTATGAATACCTTGTGGACTCATTGGGTACCTTCTCCTATCTAACAATCATCTCTTGCATGAACCCTGACTTTCCACTCCAGAGATATGTACTCCTGTGCCTTGGAATAATCGTATGTACTTTACACATATTCTTTTCTTTGTTTAACTGTAGTATAACTGCTTTACAATCCTGTGTTAGTTTCTGCTGTAGGACAACATGAGTCAGCTGTACCTATACATATATCCCCTCCCTCTTGAAGCTCCCTCCCACCTCTTTCATCCCACCCATTTAAGTCATCACAGAGCACTGAGATGAGCTCCCTCAGCTTCCCACTAGCTCTCTTTTTCACATGTGGTAGTTTATACATATTCTTAATTAGAAACTTTCAGAAAGGCAGAGCCACCAAAGACGTTAGAGCTCCTCTTCTTATGGAGGAGGAAACCACAGTCTAGAGGAACCGTGTTTCTTGCCCGAGGCTACACGTAGAATAGTATTAAAACCCAGTTTATTCGGATGGCGTCTAGAGTACTCTTTTGTTTTGTACTCTGGTGGTTGACGCTTGAACTGTTTGCTTGTATTTTTGAGAAACTGTCCCAATACTCTGGGGGTAATCTTTTAGCCTTTTGTAAAACACCCTTAAGAAATGGATAGAGAGTGCACAATTCATCAAGCCCATGCTTCATAGAAGCAAAATAAATCTACTAGCTTTATTTTCTTCTTGTGAGTGATGGTGAGAGTTGCTGGATGTGAGAGCTTACATGTGAGGGATAAAAGCAACTTGATACTGATTTAATTATCACAACTTCTTGCACACAGAGGAAGTGCTGCTTCCCCTTTAATGGGACAAGCCTAGGCTCTGACTTGCTCTTCTGAAAGTAGATATGATTTGCACTGAGTCATGCATATTCTTTTGTCTGGCTTTGTTATGTGATGGGCCATTCCCCAACTATCTTTCCTGAGTAGTGATCAGTGGCGGATTTAACTCCGTTTCATCCTTTAAAGTGGCAGCTGACCCAAGGGTCAGTCTGAGCTCTGACACAGGTAGCTTTGCATGTTGAAATGCCATTGAGCCTAGGAGTCCAACAGTGTGGTATAGATTGTGGCTTTGATCCTAGCTTTATACTATGTGACCTTGAGCTGGCTATTCCCTTTGCATGGCTTCCCTTTTCCACTTTTCCTATATGGAAAACAAAAGATCTGGACTTAGATCAGAATAGCCTGTGGGCTACTCTTTCCCAACCTCGGGCCTCTGTGTGCAGCAGTAGATGACTGTAGGCTGGAGAATCCTCTCTGCATCCCAGCATCTCTGCCCATGGTAATATAATAGTACTATATCTATAAAGGCTAACTGTAATTACTTACTGATGTACTATATATTTGATTTCAAAATATATTTTGTTAGGTGAAAGATTAAACAATAAATTGAAATAAATAAACTGAACTAAGAATACTCTCTGGCATCTTGCTGGCTTTTACACCTGGAGACGACTGACTCCTCTTTCCTCTGTCCTCACCTGGAACCATGACACCAGCCCCACTCCCTGCAGATCTCCCTGCCGGGTCCTCTCAGCTTCCCTGAGAGTTTACTGACCAGAGCCAGCTGAGAGTTTTTGTATGGCTCTTTAGACAAAGCCATTTGGACATTTATGTGAATAAAACAGACTGTTACCAGCATTAAAGGACACTGTGTACGGGATGTCCCTCAAACCAGAACTGGAACATGGTTCATAGCCTATTACCATCGTATCACTGCAATTATTATTATTAATTTAGAAAATGGCTCTGCTTATCTACTTGGGACTATTATTAAATATGTATTTTTCAGCCTCTCTGTCTTCTTGACAACAGCCAATCTATTGTAGCTTCCACGTCTGTCTGAATAATCATTCCCTGTGCTCTGAGGACGGGTGAGCCAAGCCCAATTTCATTGGGACTATTATTTCTTTATTTTTGAATTCTGCTGTTGGGAAGTCATAGGTAAAGCCTTGTTGTCTAGATTTTTTTTTGAAATGGGTCATTTTCATGTTTTATCTTTTATAACCAAAATGAAAAGAAAAAAAACGGGAAGGGAGAGAGGAAGGGAGGAAAACAGAAATGAAGAACAGAACACGTTACCTATTAGAAAGTAAACTCTTTGTTTCTAGGAAACATAATCATTGTTAGAGGCTTTTTCTGTGCCCCCCACTCTCATATAAAATGGGTCTTCCTGTTATTTTTTTTTTACAGCCCCATGTACACTTATTTCATGGTTGCAGTATGTTATTTGGTGTGAATGTGTTTTCCTACATTAAAGTATAATCTACATGAGAGCAGAGACTAACTTATCATCTTTCCTTTTTTCCTTACTGTTACCTCACAGAGAGTGGGTGCTTAATAAATATTTGTTAAATCAGTGATTCCAAACAGCAGGTGAGAAGGAGAAATTATTTGAAGAAGCCCAGTTTCATATCTCCCACCCAGAGTAAGAAGAAATTGTGTCAATGTTATTACGAGAAATAGAGGTACAAGTACCTACCCCAAGTCCATTACTCTTCACAAATTCCCAGTATAAGCCTTGGAGACTATAATGGTTGTTTTTATGCACCAGCTTGACTGGGCCTTTGGCTACCCAGATGATAGTCGAACACCGTTTCTAAGTGTGTCTGTGAGGGTATTTCCTACCGAGGTTAGCATATTTGCATTGGTGGATTAAGACTATCAGATGGCTTTCTTCAAAGAGATAGGCCACGTTAATCCAACCATTTATCACTTATTTATTTGATTCATAGAGAGCCTGAATAGGACAAAAAGATGAAAGAAGGTTGAATCCACTCTGCCTAACTACCATGCTAGAAATAATCTTCTATTTTCATGTTCCTAGTTCTTAAGACTTCAGACCTAGACTAGAGTCTACACCATCAGTTCTCAGGTCTTTGAACTCTATCACTGGCCTTGCTCCTCTTTCAGATGCCAGATCATGGGATTTAGTTCCTAAAATCTCATTTACATTAAGCAGTACCTTACGGTAAATCTAGGTACACACATGGGTGTTCGTGCTAAGTCACTTCAGTTGTGTCCAACTCTTTGCAACTCCATGGACTATAGCCCACCAGGCTCCTGTGTCCATGGGATTCTCCAGGCAAGAATACTGGAGTGGGCTGCCATGCCCTCTTCCAGGGGGTCTTCCTGACCCAGGAATTGAACCTGCATCTCTTAAGTCTGGTGAACTGGCAGGCAGGTTCTTGACTAGCACTACCTGGGAAGCCATACACACACACACATATTTTTTCTAGAGAACTCTAACTAATAGAGACAGATCTTTAAAAATAATTGCTATTAAAAAGTCACTTTTCATTTGATATTTTTGTTTATAAATGTAATATCCCCTTCTTTCTCCACTCAGAATATAATTAAGCTATGAGATGACAGAGCTGAAATGTACCTGTTGAAGATGAATGCTGCTAAGTAAAAGGAACCATATCCTTTGATTCCCCAGAAAACCATCAGCAAATGCCACATTTTCAAGTATTGGTTTTGGAATCTATCATTAGGCTGTCTATTTATTCACCTATTAATATCTATCTTCTCTTTGAAATATGCAGTAATATGCTGCCATTAATTTCAAGGTGGAGGGGCAGGGCTGGTTTGCAGAGACCTAAGCACATTGGAGTGACTTCTGCCAAATTCTGTGTGGCTGTTACATATATGTTCTGACCCCACATGGTAGGGTTTTGCTCCTATTTTGCATATAACTGAGGATTAGAAAGGACAAGCCTTATGCCCTAGGATCTGGGTTTAGTCTTTGCTGCCTCCTAAGGATGTTTGATGTTATAGAAGTGGAAAATGGAACAGATTTTTTTTTTTTTTTAAGTTGAAGGATCTACAAGAAGCAAGGCATGAAAATGTGGAAGGGCATGATGTGTCTAGGGAACTTAGAATTTTAGAGTTTACATGGTGAAGTGTATCAGGAAATGAAGTGGTACCCTCTGGGTACAAGCACTGATGTGTAGGTCTGAGTAGTATAATAGTGATGGGAAACTGCTAGCTATTAATACCACTGTTCTATTTGAGAACAAGAGGGTAAATCTGCTATTCCCAAGAAAATATGGCCTTTCCTTTCAACCTTCAGCTGTGTAATTGATGATAGAAATAATTATCAAAGGGTTTAGAACTGGCTACGATTCATAGGAGCCTCTCTTTAAAAAAGAGAATTCCATGGTAATCCATGTTATATCCAATCCCTAAGTGGATGTGATGCCAATTACTGCCACCTGCCCTGTCTTGTCTCAGTTACAACACCCCAGGGAGAGCTGCACTTCGGGCCCTGTCAGATATGTCAGCTCAGCTTCTGGGGCCAGATGCAATAACTTCCCTTGAAGACTGCTGGGTCTGGGTCCCACATGAAAGGCAACATTAAATCTTCCCCTAGGCATACCATAGACTGCCAATCTAGCTCTCTCTTGTCAGCATACCTAGGGAGGCTGAACGTTCCCCTCCAAAAGGAATGTGCCAGATGCTGTACCAGATGCCCTATACAGGTTATTTCATTTAATCCCCAACACCTGAAAGCCTATTTATCATCATTCCCAATTTACACATGAGAGTACTGAGGCTCCATGGTCATGGTTTTGTGAGAATAAATAGAATTTCTGCATAATTATGCTCACCCCAACATCTATTCTCCACCTCTCCCATTATGAATGATAAGAATTTAGATTTGTTTTGTATTCTTTGATCGGAAACCTGCAATCATTTTCTTTCCACTTTCTTCCCTCTCCAGCCCCCTTCTTTCCACTTTCTTCAGAATTCTTTGTTTCCATCCCCTGCTCCCACCAGAAGTTGAATGTCAAGTCTGACTAACTTGAAAATGCACTACCATCTTGGTTTTTCACAGAGGTACCCACAGAAGCAATACAGACCCTATGGAATGTCTGTTGAGAGAGCCCCGACTGACAAATATAAAAACAAAAATGTTACTGGCCGTATTTGCAAGTTTTAGCTGAAGATGAAAGCAAATGATTGTTACTGGTTTCTGAAAATGATGGAATCAATGTCTGTGAGCCCCATATACTTGATAAACTCTTAACAATTTCAAGTTACTTTTATAAGTGATATGTCGTTAGATGTTCACAATAGCCCCATTAGGCAAGTAGATTAAGAAATATTTCTGTCCATCTGTAAAATTCCTCCTTCAGTGTCTCAAAGCTGTAGGTGACAGGCACACAGTTTAGTTCTAAATATTTCAAACATATTCAGTGCTGTTTTCATAGCTATACAGTTGCCTCCCAAAGCTTGCTTAAAGCTTGATTACTTAATATTCATTCATGTCTTTATTCATCCACGTTAAAGAAGTTGGCTTACTTTTTGGTTACCAAATATCTCACGATTTTAAAAGAAAAGCTAGCATGTAACTAATAATCATACTTAAGTAAATTAAATATGGCAACTGAGGATTGAGATCATCATGGGGAGCTACAAGGGAGAGATGGAGGTTTGTTTAAATGCTTCACAGAAGCTGCTTGATGTGGCTTTTGACAGATAAGATTTTGCCAGGTGGCTAAACAATGTGAAAAACATGTCATGTTAATTTTGCCTAAAAGTCTATTATATTTAATTAAAAGAACAAGGCTTGAAAACATGATACCCATTTCTTAATTTAACAGGTTATGCTTTTGTTTTTTTGTATCTCAGGAAAACCTTTCATTACATTAGGTCTTCTTTAAATCTGGGTGCTTTTCCTGTTGCTGGGTATAATTTTTATATATTTTGCACATAGACACCACACTTTATTTAAGGGACTATCTTCTTTGTTAATCATTTAACCCAAAGGTTTATTTTCTGATTATTAATATTAGGAAGCATGAGTATTCTTTGAACATTGCAGTAGTTGAATTTCACCTCAGAGAGCTAAGTAGTTCACATATAATTTCTTGCATTAATCACATCGATAGATAAATTCTTCCAACAGGCTTTGATTTATGTTGGAAATAAAAGACTATACACAATGAAAATAGAAACATAAACACATATGATGTTTGTTCAACACTTGCTGCCTGATTTAGCCATGGTTCAATCATTTGCTCTGACATAGTTATCACTTAGCAAATAGCCATACAAATATGTAGGAGAGTGGTCTGTGAAAATTAGGTTTCATTCTTCCCAATGCTCTAAGTCAGTGTTCAGAAACAAATCCAGACTGGGGCCAGACAAATACCTTGAGTGAAAGAGGCCACATGCATAGGGTAAGGAATGTCCCATCTCGGTGTTGTAGCTTCTAGTAAACTAGAGTGAGTTGTTGACAGGCACAGTGCAGAAAAGTGGGCTGTTGTTGCCAGGGCTTCTGATTTCACAGGAAATTGGAAAACCAGATTTTTATGGAAATCTCTGAATATTTTAGTGTAGTATTTGTTCATCACTCATTCATTTAAAATAGTGAGTTAAGCAAAAACACATTATAGGACTGGCTGTGGTCCACTAGCCACTGCTGAAGAATTCAGCTCTAAATGGTGATGAGAAATCATGAAGATGTTAAGTCATTCATTACCCCGCCTGGGAGAGTCATCCTTAGGCCATTCTGAAGGGAAGACCACCACTGACCATTCTGATTCAACTTCTGATTGTTCACTCTAATGCTATTTTCATCTAGATGAGGTCAAACTGGATATTCTCTAGACAAGGATTTGAGCATCACAGACTGCACTTGATTGAACTGCTAGTACTGGGGTGGCCAGGAGATGGCTGAAACGGGAGCTGGGAGGGCTAATCTAGTCTCATTGCCATACCTACTGGACATGCTCTCCTTTTCTACCTAGATAATGTGAAGAAGGTTTAAACAGTCTCTGAGGTTGTAACTATAAGATGCATTTTTACCTAAGTCATAATTACAGAGACCTTGCTAAATACCAGATCATTGTAATCTGCAAATTAGTTTGAAGAAAGCAAAAATCCCACTCTTATTTTGGAGTGAGTGGAGGAGAAAAAGGGACCAAATCGATGGGATCATATATTGTTTACCCGACTATGCACACATAGCCTGTTTAACCAAGAAAAAAATAACATAATGATGTTGTAACTATGTGAACTACATTGTGTCTACCCTAAAAGCCATAAAATCTAAGTCTATCTTTTCTTCTCTGATCATTTTCACTCTTCTGTGTTCCCTTCCAGGTTAATCTGGGAGATGAACTGTCAGTGTTGTGTTATTCTAGGCCAGAGTTGTGATTTCTTTTCCTAATTCCAGGAAACTCAAGTTAGGATGGTATTTAATATTCAGGAGGACAGCTCTGGAGTCTGGCTACCTAAGTTTGAATCTCAAGTTCACTATTTTGTGTCCAGGAGTTTTGGATAATATCTCTGATAGCTCTGGGCCTCAGTTTCCAAAGCTGCAAAAAGAAGATGTTGTAAGGATTGTGTGGATGAAATAAGTAAAAATGGATAGAATGCTTTCTGGCACATAATGAGTGTTCTGTGAATGTCATATGTCATGATTTATGTTCCTTATTGCATAGATGCCCACATGATATCCAACTGATGGTTTTTCTCACACCCAATCAGTGGTTGAGCATCCAATCAATATATGTTGATTAAGAAGAGGGATTTAAGTAGGCTTAATGCCTTCAGTGAAGACCCACCCTCAGAGAGAAAAGGGCTATAAAATAGGGGCTTCTCTGATGATCTTACCCTACACACACTATGGGCTCCAATCCCTTGAGGTTCACCTAGGAGCAATGCCTTCCCAAACTGATACACTGCTATTCAGCCTTCAAATATCAGCTCAGTGCCATCAACTGTCAAGCCTTTGTGAAGGATCCAGGTAGCATTCCTTGCTCCTTCATGCTCTTACAGGGCTTCCCAGGTGGGGCTAGTGGTAAAGAATCTGCCTGCGAATGTAAGGGATACAAAAGATGCAGGTTTGATCCCTGGGTCAGGAAGATCCCCTGGAGAAGGAAATGGTAACCCACTCCAGTATTCTTGCCTGGAGAATCCCATGAACAGAGAAGTGTGGCNCTTCCCAGGTGGGGCTAGTGGTAAAGAATCTGCCTGCGAATGTAAGGGATACAAAAGATGCAGGTTTGATCCCTGGGTCAGGAAGATCCCCTGGAGAAGGAAATGGTAACCCACTCCAGTATTCTTGCCTGGAGAATCCCATGAACAGAGAAGTGTGGCGGGCTCCAGTCCACAGGCTCGAGAGAGTCAGACGTGACTGAGCACACACGAGCTTATGCTTTGTCTTGTGCTCTCACGGCTAACACTCCTGTGTGACAGCAGCCAGTCTATTCAGTTGTGCTGTTTTTCCCTCCTCTGTGCTGTGAGCATTTGTGGAGCAGGAATCAGGTTGCTTCCTTCGACCCCTAGTACTTTTTAAAGTGCTTGGTACCTCCTGGAGACACAGAAACTATTTGTTCAGTGAAAGAGTAGAAAGATAACCAGTGGCTAAAATTCCAATGGAATGGCAATGGGCAAGGGAACATGGGGATGAATTATGCGAATTGTTGCTACCGGTTCAAATCGTATTTTCTTCTTGGTTTTCTCTAGATCAATGGTTGGCTTAATCTAATTTATTAAAGAATAGTCAAATTCTGTTGCAAAATGACTGTAAGTGTAAAAAGTCAGATTAACTGCTCACTGTCAGCTGTCACATCCCGTGGTTAATTTCATCTCCTGTTCAGTTTGGTGTCCTTGCTGCTGTTACATGTCCTGATGTTGCCCAGTAATTCCTCTCAGCATTTGTGTCCTTTGTCCTCCATTCCATCTTGCCAAATTCTGCTTACTCTCTGAAGCTCAACTTCATTCTCACTCTTCCCCCAAATTGCCCTATCCATCTGGCCTTCATTAATATTTCACAATTGCTATAATTACCATAACACACTTTTTCAAATTTTTATTACCTCCCTAACAGTGTATACATTCCTATGAGGAAGACCCACATATTCTGTTTTCCTTTATATATCTTATGTTAACAGTGCCTAAAAATTTCTAAGCAACCGGGGCACATTTTGGAGCAAAGGAGTTTTTTTCTTTTTCTTTGTAAGGGAAATCGTAACAAATATAAGTATTAAATATTGTTTGTCTTTCATTTTACTAAAGGTATGGGGCTTCTCTAGTGGCTCAGATGGTAAAGAATCCACCTGCAATGCAGGAGACTTGAGTTTGATCCCTGGATTAGGAAGATCCCCTGGAGAAGGAAATGGCTACCCACTCTAGTATTCTTGCTTGGGAAATCCCGTGGACAGAGGAGCCAGGTGGGCTACAGTTCATGGGATCACAAAAAGTCAGACACAACTGAGTGATGAGCACTTTCACTTTTGAAAAAAGGCTTTCTGACTCCTATTACACACCAAAATAAGCTTTATATATATCAATTGTTTAAGCAAAAATAATGAAATAATAAAAATATAACAAGTGCTAAAAGTAGACCTATTTAAGATACTGGTATTGGTCAGAAAAAGTAAAGAGAAAGATGGATAATATAAACATTTTGAAAATAGTATTTTTGCATATCATACTACTTAGTGGTAAATGGTACACAGTAACATATGTGTCAGAAAAAATAATATTGTGAATATGTCAATAAGAAAAATGAGCCTATCAAAAAATAAACTGAGTAAATACATGATAAAAAATGAATACAATAATCAGATAAAGTTCTTACTTCCTAGTGATCCAATAGAAAATTAAGTGAACACTGAGATAAAACTCAAGACTGGAGAAAAATCACCACGATGTTTCCAGGGGATGATTCATTGATATGTATCCAAAAGTCTCAGAGAGTCTCCATGCACTCACCAAAAATTCCGCTTACAGAGAAAAAATGGGTGTGACATAGAGGTAAGGGTATTGCCAACATTGTTGTGCCTGCTTCCTTTTCTGTATGCTTTTTCTTTCTTAAATAACATATTTTCTATCTTTCCTAAGAAGAATCTATTAGATATTTGTAACATAAATATACTCTTAACCAGAAATCCAATGTGCTATTTTAAAAAAGATACAGAAGCTAATACTGGAAAACATCTTCTTCATTTATGGTCCAGGGTGAACATAGAAGCTTTTTACTTTTTTTTCCAGTTTATATAAAATATAATTATGAACATGTTAAAAGGAAGAACAAGTTTTGTATAAAAAATCAGGGATTTTATTTTATTTTTTCTAATTATGGACTTGAATTATGGCTTCAGTTCTCAGCTCTCTGGCTTGGGGGCAGTTTCCGTAGGCCCCTGGAGCCTTGATTTTTCTCATCAGTAACAAAGATTTCTATTCTAATACCTACATTCAGGTTTGTTGTGAGATTAAATTAAATAAACAAGGTAGAGAATCTGGCCAGGTTCCTGGTTCTCAGTAAATGGCCATCATTCCATACAGTGAAACCCTTAGAGAAAAGAACCAGTTCATTTTAAATTGAGAAATCATTTAGTCAATATAAAGGTAGACACAAGTGTTAATGTAACTTGAACAGGAGACTCTTTTATGAAAGTGTGAATCTATGGGCTTTGCACATGATGAGTGCTTGAAGTCGGTTTCTTTGGCTGTAGAAGCTGGGGTCTCAATTTCCAGAGGCTGGGCCGACTCTCTGATCTTGTTACACTCCCAGCATTGCACCAGCATCTTTGGCTAACATTCTGCTTGGTGTGTTTCTTTACTATTTCCTTATCGAGGTCTCTAACTTGAGACTAGGCTTTGCTTGGAATGTCGGTATGTCTGATGTCGGCTCTTAGATTTGCACTAATAGATCTGCTGACAAAGAACAGGGGGAGGAAAACGAAGCTTCAATACCTGCTTGCCAAATGCTTGCTCATAAACTTTCCCAATGCAGAAAACCTCTCTAAAGCCATTTGTACATTTTCTCTCTTTTTAAAAATGGTCTGACATTTATTCTTTATCACATCACCTTCTCTGGCTGATCTTCCAATAAAGAGCCTCTTGCTCTATCTCCAGTATACATGCCTCAATCCCCTCTTTATCTGGCAGGGGGTTTCTCAGATGTGTACGATAGATGCTGATTTGCTAACAGGTGGGGTGAGGATCACCCCCAGGCTCCAGGGGGACCTCACGTGACAAACAAAGACAATGGCTCTGGAAGTTAATGCCTGGACTGTTTGTGTGTTGAGGACAGGGGAAGGGGGCCAGTGGAGGACATTCAACATACTATTTCCAGCATGTGACATAGAAGTGTTCAGGACATGTTTGCCAATGTAAAGATAAGTGTTACTTATGACATCTACCAGATAGTATCAGTTCAGTTGCTCAGCCATGTCCATCTCTTTGTTACCCCATTAGACTGCAGCACAGCCAGCTTCCCTGTCCATTGCCAACTCATGGAGCTTACTCAAACTCATGTCCACTGAGTCGGTGATGCCATCCAACCATATCATCCTCTGTTGTCCCCTTCTCCTCCCACCTTCAATTTTCCCAGAATCAGGGTCTTTTCCAATGAGTCAGTTATTCATATCAGCTGAAGTATTGGAACTTCAGCTTTAGCATCAATCCTGCCAATGAATATTCAGGACTGATTTGCTCTAGGATGGACTGGTTGGATCTCTTTGCAGTCCAAGGGACTCTCAAGAGTCTTCAACAACACAGTTCAAAGTATCAATTATTCAGCACTCACCTTTCCTTATGGTCCAATTCTCACATCTATATATGACTACTAGAAAATTGTAGCTTTGACTAGACAGACCTTTGTCAGCAAAGTAATATCTCTGCTTTTTAATATGCTGTCTAGGTTGGTCATAACTTTTCTTCCAAGGAGCAAGCATCTTTAATTTCAAGGCTGTAGTCACCATCTGCAGTGATTTTGGTGCCCAAGAAAATAAAGTCTCACATTATCTCCCCATCTATTTGCCATGAAGTGATGGGACCAGATGCCGTGATCTTCGTTTTCTGAATGTTGAGTTTTAAGCCAGTTTTTCACTCTCCTGTTTCACCATCATCAAGAGGCTTTTCAGTTCCTCTTCACTTTCTGCCATAAGGGGGTGTCATCTGTATATTTGAGGTTATTGATATTTCTCCTTGCAATCATGATTCCAGCTTGTGCTTCATCTAGCCCAGCATTTCACCTGATGTACTCTGCATATAAGTTAAATAAGCAGGGTGACAATCTACAGCCTTAATGTACTCCTTTCCCAATTTGGAACAAGTCTGCTGTTCCATATCTGGTTCTAACTGTTGCTTCCTGACCTGCATACAGATTTCTTAGGAGGCAGGTAAGGTGTTCAGCCAGATAGATGCTGATGGTCAAAGATCTGGTAAGAGGCTATGCTCTTACTAAGATAGTGTGTAAATCTAATCCCTCCTCACAGTCATGTAATATTCCTGCCAAGGTTTTTACAGGCCTCCTCAAATACCTCCAGGGGAGCCCCACAGAGGTAACTATTTATATGAGTTTGAAAAAGACTGATTTTGGACATGAGCTGAAGTGGGTTCAAACTATCTAGGCTAGATTAGCATATGCACGTAAAATGGGCTTCCCTGGTGGCTCAGACTAAAGAATCTGCTTGCAATGTGGGAGACCAAGGTTCGACCCCTGGAAAAGGGAATGGCAACCCAATCCAGTATTCTTGCATGGAGAATCCTGTAGACAGAGGACCCTGGTTGGCTACAGTCCATGGGATCACAAAGAGTGAGACATGACTGAGCAACTAACATTTCACAATCATACAAAATAGATTAGCTTATTTAGATAAAATACTATAAAATAACTTATGGGAGGCCATAAAGGGGCATTACATCTCAGTGGGAATCTCCTCGCAGCTCCACTGCTGCTTCCTCTGGTAAGCCAGCCCTGATTTTCCCAGGCAGCTTTTTTACGCCTTGTCTAGCTACAGGGCTCCCTTGTACAGACATTTGTCCCTTCACCCCATTTCATTAAGTTAGGTTCCCCAGTAACTTACTTATTCTAGGCCTGTCTCAGGGCAAGTGCTCAAGGAACAAAAGTTTCCCTTTTGTGAGTATTCTTGCCTGGGGAATTCCATGAGCAGGGAAGCCTGACCGGCTATAGTCCATGGGGTTGCAAAGACTTGAACACAGCTGAACAACTAACACTTGCACTTTTTGGAGTTTGGACTTGAGATAGGAAGTGTGCTCCTTGACTTCCCCTCCTCTACAGCCCACTGAGCTGAGGGAGAACAGGGTTGCCTGGGCCCCTCAGTCTGAGTGGTGGGCACAGGCTCCAGAGTTGGGAGGGGTGAGGAGGAGCAGGCATGGTGAGGCGGGGGCCTGGACAAGAAGCCTTGGTGGTGGTGGAGCTCATTCCTGGAGCACATTTGGTACTTGCTTGCCTACAGTCTGTGTTTCTTTTCTTCTAAGAGCTTCAAGGATCGTTCTGCCTTCTCACCACTACAGTTCCTTCCTTATTACTTTGACTTTGCTCTTTCCAAAGTAGGACAGAACTGTTTTGACTAAACCATCGTGTGCATCACGTGTAGTTCAGAGATGTACCAAAAGGATGGTTCCAGAAGGTCCCAGGAAGGTCACATGAAGGATAAAACACATCCTAAGGTATTGCTGATGATTCCCATTTCTGGGCACAGGAGGAGGTGGCGAGAGAGAGAGGATGGAAATGGGGCTCAGCTGCCCCCAGCCCTCCCCCACCTACATGGGTTCATCCCCAAAGCAAAACAATCATCAGTGACTTGTGGGGTGCACAGTGGGGATTGGAGCTAGTTCTAGAAGTTGAAGTAGGGAGAGAAACATGAGCAGCAGGGGACAGCCATCCACTGAACGTCAACAGAAAGGGAGAGAGGCCCTTTGTCTTGGTCACCACTCCATGGTGGTTCAGAGTGAGTCCAGCACCTATTGAAAAAGTAATAATAACCATGAAAATAAAAACTGTTAACATAAATTGAGCTACTGCAAACATTGTTTACTTAATTGAATATGCTCATGCACACACAGAAGCTAAGCATATTCTTTCTTACTTTCTAATCGGGAATCTGGAACTTGGAGAGGTAAGTAACATTGTCTGAGGTTCTATAGTTTGAAAGTGTGATGTTATAATCTGAACCCAAGTGATCTGACTCCAGAGCACCCCAGAACCATTATACTATGCATTCTATGCCTTTTTTTTTGCTTCAGATTTTCAAAGCACACACACACATATACATGCACAGTTATAATGCAAACCCTTTTTATTACTAAAATGTTCACACACATCTATCATTTAATATGATGAGAGCAATGATGTGGACTGAGCAATTGGATGCCCCACCAGTTTTTGTTTTAAATAACAACTTCATTGAGGTATATTTTACCTTCCATAAAATTTACCCATTTAAACTGTACATTTTAGTGCTTTTTGGTATATTCAGATATATTTGGTATATTCATATATATGTATATATATATATATATATATATATATACGAGATATATTTGGTTGCAATCATCAAGTCTACTTAATTAAACTTCATCACTCCTGAAAGAAGGCCCACATCCATTAGTAATCACTCCCTATTTCATTTTTCCGCCAGCCTCTAGTAATTATTAATCCACTGTCTGTTTCTATGGAACTGGCTATTCTGGCATGGCATATAAATGGCATCACATGTATGCTGTCTTTTGCGAAGAATTTCTTTCACTTAGCATGTATTCAAGCTTCATCCACATTGTAACCTGTACCAGTAATTTATTTTTTTATGGTTTAATAATATTCTGTTGTAGGGAAGGACCCTAATTTGTTCATAGATTCATCTGTTGATGGTTATGCTGGCTGCCTTTTTTTTTTTTTCATTTTACATTTTCTATTAGAGTATAATTGATTAACAATGTTGTGTTAGTTTCCGGTGTACAACAAAGTGATTCAGTTATACGTATACATATATCCATTCTTTTTCAACTTCCTTTCCCATTTAGGTTGTTTACATAATGTTGAGTGCTATACAGCAGTTCCTTAATGCTTATCCGTTTTCAGTAGAGTAGCATATACATGTCAATCCCAAACTCTTAATGTGAATAATGCTGCTATGAATATTCTTTTTCTGTAGACATATGTTTTCATTTCGGAGTGTATGCCTGAGTGGAACTGCCAAACAGTTTCCCTTAGTGGCTGTACCATTTTACAGTTCCACCAGCAAAGTACCAAGGTTCCAGTTTCTCCAAATCTTTGCCAACACTTGTCTGTTTTTTTTTTTTTTAAAATAGCCATGCTGGTGGGAGAGAAGTAGTATTTCATTATGGTTAGGATTTACATATTTCTAGTGATTAGTATTGACCACCTTTTCATGTGTGTTTACTGGTCATATGCATGTCTTCTTTGAAGGAATGTCTTCAAATTCTTTACCCATTTTAAAAATTGCTCTCAGAAAAAGAAGAAAACACAAATTTAAAAAATGGCCTAAATTTTTCTGAATACAAGTCTTTCATCAGGCATATGATTTGAAGTATTTTCCTCCATTTGGTGGGTACCTTTTCACTTTTTTGATGCATTATTTGAAGCACAAAAGATTTTACCTTCGATGAGGTCTAATCAATATTTCTTCATTGCTAGTGCTTTTGGTGATACATGTAAGAATACTGGAGTGGGTTGCCATTCTCTTCTCCAGGGCACCTTCCCAACCCAGGGATCAAACCCAGGTCTCTTGCATTGCAGGTGGATTCTTTACATTCTGAGCTACCTGGGAAGTCCATATGTAGGAAAACCATCACCTAAAGTCATGAAGATTACCTCCTGTGTTTTTTCTATAAGTTTTATATTTTCAGCTTTATCGAGTTAGGTCTATTATCCTATATATAATTACTATATATGGTGTGAGGGTGAAGTTCTGCTTTAGTCTTTGTGTGAGGACATCCAGTTGTCCCAGCACCATTTATTGAAAATCCATCAGTTAATTTTTAAAATCAAAATTATCTTACAAATATTGTATATAGCATATCTGAGTACATTTTTTAAAAGTTTTTTCACTTGCTTAAATGTGATTTTTAAAAATAAAAGCCAGAATGTATCAGTTTATTCACAATGACTAAGACACTGTCCGAAACATATTATATACTCAAATATTTAATGACTGGGCTTTTACATTATGTGAGGCTTAATGGGGCTTCCAGATGGGACTTCCCTGGTGGCTCAAATGGTAAAGAATCTACCTGTAATGCTAGAGACCAGGGTTCAATCCCTGGTGGGGTTGCAAAGAGTTGAATACAACTGAGCAACTAACACTTTCCTTATTTAGGATGTTACATCCAATCTTCTGCTAGATATACCCATCTATCACATCTTAAAAACAGCAAAAAAGATGTTGTTGTATGTAGGGGAAAAGAAAAAGAATAAAGTAAAGCTTTAGGAAGAAAAATGGGATAGAAATATATGTTCATAGGCCTGTGTAATTTTGAGGTTCTCAATCAGGGTAGTATTTTTGTGGTTGTTTCAGGGATGCCTGTGAGATAGCATCCTTGCTGAGAAGTGCTCTTTAAAACATGGTCCAAACTCTAAGGTTCTGCTCTCTCTTTTACAATGATATGACTTTGGGCAATGGTGCCTTTATTTCCTGAAAAGTAGGACAAAAATAACTTCTGCACAGGATAATGGTAAGAATTAAGAGAGATTACCTTAGTCTGTTAAGTTGCTATAATAACACACTATAAACTAGATAGCTTAACAGGAGACAGAAGTTTATTTCTTGACGTTCTGAAGGTTGGGAAGTCCAAGATCAATGTGCTGACAGGTTTGTTGTCTTGTGAAGGCCCACTTTCTTGTTCATAGTACCTTCTCCTTTGTGTACTCGTATAGTGAAAGGGGCAAAGTTGTTCTCTGGATCATTTTGTGTAAGATCCTAATCCCCTTTATGAGGGCAGAGCCAAAGGTCCCACCTCCTAATTCCATCACATAAATTTTGGAGAACACACATTCAATCTATATCAGATACCATACACTACAAAATCCCATTGTCAGTAATATATAAATACATGCTCCTTTATCTAGTTACTCTCAGAAAGAGCAAGCAGTGAAAAATATACGAAAGAGCCCTATATGAGAAAGGTCCTCTGAAAATGACCCTAGACTCATACACTGATAGTTTTTCTTCAGGAGAGCATATACTATATCAAATAGAATTCTATTGGTCATGGAAACTTTCTAAATTGCTCTTTATTTTGTTTACTTCTCTGTATCTGGACACTGGGCAGACATTTTCCATGAGCTTACTCAGTTTTTAATAGCAAGATTCATTTTTTCAAGTCTTTGTGTACATAGGTCTTGAACTCCTAAATCTTGCCTTCCTGTAAGCAGTGTTTTATATTGGAAACAAACCTAAATTTGAATCCCATGATTTCTAATGACTAGCTGTGTGACTTTGGACGTGTTGCTACAATGCTCTGAGCTTTAATTTCTTCAGTTATAGGTTTCTTTTCAATTGAATGTGGATGGATCAAAAAACTTAAGGAAACACTGAATAACCAGGAGTTAAAAAAAAATAAAAAGAATAGAAAACCAGTGTGTAGCTCTTGGAATCTAAGGAACAAATGGACCTTTTCTTTGGTGGTGGTGAGGAGGCTCAAACACAGGCATCAGTCAGTTCCAGCCCTTTCTTTCTCCATCTCTATCACCAGGCTTCCCAAGAGAAAAAAAAAAANTCTATATCAGATACCATACACTACAAAATCCCATTGTCAGTAATATATAAATACATGCTCCTTTATCTAGTTACTCTCAGAAAGAGCAAGCAGTGAAAAATATACGAAAGAGCCCTATATGAGAAAGGTCCTCTGAAAATGACCCTAGACTCATACACTGATAGTTTTTCTTCAGGAGAGCATATACTATATCAAATAGAATTCTATTGGTCATGGAAACTTTCTAAATTGCTCTTTATTTTGTTTACTTCTCTGTATCTGGACACTGGGCAGACATTTTCCATGAGCTTACTCAGTTTTTAATAGCAAGATTCATTTTTTCAAGTCTTTGTGTACATAGGTCTTGAACTCCTAAATCTTGCCTTCCTGTAAGCAGTGTTTTATATTGGAAACAAACCTAAATTTGAATCCCATGATTTCTAATGACTAGCTGTGTGACTTTGGACGTGTTGCTACAATGCTCTGAGCTTTAATTTCTTCAGTTATAGGTTTCTTTTCAATTGAATGTGGATGGATCAAAAAACTTAAGGAAACACTGAATAACCAGGAGTTAAAAAAAAATAAAAAGAATAGAAAACCAGTGTGTAGCTCTTGGAATCTAAGGAACAAATGGACCTTTTCTTTGGTGGTGGTGAGGAGGCTCAAACACAGGCATCAGTCAGTTCCAGCCCTTTCTTTCTCCATCTCTATCACCAGGCTTCCCAAGAGAAAAAAAAAAATTCATTGGCCTAGTTTAGATCATGTGCCTATCATATACCCGTCAATTGACAGTCTTACTAAGACGTCAACAGATAATAGAGAAGATGGACCATGATCATTTGCTCCATGAATATTGCTTGATAGGGCCTGACTACTGGAAAAGGGGCTCAACCAACCTAGGGGATCTAATAGAAAGAAGACTGCAGTATTAAGTAGTTTGACCAAACTTCTTTCCAGCCCTTTTGATCTCTTTATTGGTCTCTTCAACTGGCCAAAGTCATCTGGTAGCTTGATGGCAACAGAGCCCACTGATACAGTGTATATGCTGTCAGCCTCCTAGGTAACACAGTAGAGAAGAGAAGGCTGGAAAACAGGTCTGTAGGGGCTATTGAAAAATAGATGTGTGTATGATGTCCCTAACACTTTCATGGTAGCGAATTCTTTTTTCCCTCTCATTTAGAAAAAGGCCTCCTGATTTCTCTTATCCCAGAAAAAAAATAAGTGTATGTGCAATCCCTGGTTCAGGAAATTCTTAATAATTTGGAGGTGGCCAAAAGCATGAGTCAGCACGCTTCTCTCCTCTTCTTCCCTGGCACAGCCTGGTCTCAGCAAGGCCTGGCTCCAGCTGTGCCCGCTTCTTGAGGAGCCTCATGGAGGCTGTGGGTGGCATTTCTTCCTACGCTGGTGGCTCTTTAAGCTCCTGCCAAGACTGAAGGAAGCCACTTCAAAAGACACCACCACACCACTGATAAATGGAATCAGAAGGACCCTGCTTCAGCCCAGACTGTCTTGAAGCTCTTCTCACCAGGCCCCATTCTCAAGGGCGCATTCCTCTTCTAACTGGATTTGGGTAATGATCGGGGGGTGGGGGTCTCTCTACCAGGCAGACATTTGTCAAGTACAGACTCAGCCCTCAGTGTTAGGAATGTGGGGAGATGAGGGGTTCAACTTGAAGCTTAAAAAAATGGGGTTTCTGCCATGGCCTGCCTTCAAGTTCTCTCTAGTTCCTATTTGCTAAATAAGGTTGGAATTCTTTTCAGGATACTCTAAGACAAAAAGCTCATTTGTAATCTCTGAATGCGTTAAGAATAGATTGACTCAAGTAAATTTACATTTTCTGCCATAGTTTTCAAGTGAATGCAATCACTGTGATTCCATGGTTTAGGAAAATAGACAAAAATAGATACTTATAGTGAGTGAGTATTTCATGTCTTTTAAGGACAGCATGATATGGTGAGGAGAACACAGAAATGAGGCTCCCAAATCTGGATACTGTATTAGTATCAGTTGAACTTGGAAATGTCATTTCTCCTCTTTGAACCTCAGTTTCAACATTTGTAGTGAGAGTTATATTTTTAAATACAGACTCTTAAGAAACTTGATCAGCATTCACAGGCTTGGAAGTCAGATTCCCTACTGTCTAGTTATTAATGAACTCATATTGCTTGGGGCACCCCTGCCTATTAGAGATTTTGTTAGCTTTGTCTTAATATACTAGGACTCAAACATTAGGCAGAGTGTTGAGTTCTTCCCCTTACTACTGAGCCTGTCTGATATTGTAACAGGGTAGGAAACAGGATAGAGTACCTTTCTCTGTCATGTGAAAGGAGGTCGTACAGTTCAGTGTAGGATGGTGACCGTCTGGTAAGTGGCAACTCTGTCTGTTTGGATCCACTTCATGCCTTCCATTCCTATAGTCACTTTCTATTCCCAGAATGCTGCTGGTTAAACTCCAGGCTTCAGCTCCTAGTTGTAGGCCAAAGAAAGACTTCTTAAAAGGTGAAAGAAAAAAACAAAACAAAACACCTTACTGACTCTTTTAAAGGAAACTTGGAAGAAATTCTAGAAAATAATTCTGCCTTAATCACTTTGGCCAGAATTAGCACATACCTCATCTACCTATTAAGATCAAAAATAGTCTTTTAGGTGAGCACATTGTCAGAGGATAGATATTAGGAGGTAATTTTTCAAGGTTTTACATGCACTTGCCACTCTTCCCAAATATCTCACACCCATGTATGGACATTGGCATATACTTTCTCATTAGCTCTTTATAAGTCTTTCCTATAATATTTTTAATTAATTAATTTTAATTGGAGGCTAATTATTTTATAATATTGTAGTGGTTTTTGCCATACATTGACATGAATCAGCCATGGCTGGCCATGTGTCCCCCATCCTGACCCTCCCTCCCACCTCCCTCCCCATCCCATCCCTCAGGGTCATCCCAGTGCACCAGCCCTGAATGCTTTGTCTCATACATTGAACCTGGACTGGCAATCTATTTCACATATGANCATCCTGACCCTCCCTCCCACCTCCCTCCCCATCCCATCCCTCAGGGTCATCCCAGTGCACCAGCCCTGAATGCTTTGTCTCATACATTGAACCTGGACTGGCAATCTATTTCACATATGATAATACACGTTTCAATGCTATTCTCTCAAATCATCCCACTCTTACCTTCTCCCACAGAGTCCAGAAGTCTGTTCTTTACATCTGTGTCTCTTTTGCTCTCTTGCATATAGGGTCATTGTTACCATCTTTCTAAATTCCACATATGTGTTAATATACTACTGTATTGGTGTTTTTCTTTCTGACTTACTTCACTCTGTATAATATGCTCCAGTTTCATCCACCTCATTAGAACTGATTTGAACGCATTCTTTTCAATAGATGAGTAATACTCCATTGTGTATATCTACCACAGCTTTCTTATCCATTCATCTGCTGATGGACATCTATGTTGCTTCCATGTCCTAGCTATTGTAAACCGTGCTGTGATGAACACTGGGGTACACATATCTCTTTCAATTCTGGTTTCCTTGGTGTGTATGCCCAGTAGTGAGATTGCTGGGTCATATGGGAGTTCTATTTCCAGTTTTTTAAGGAATCTCCACACTGTTCTCCATAGTGGCTGTACTAGTTTGCATTCCCACCAACAGTGTAAGAGGGTTCCTTTTTCTCCACACCCTCTCCAGCTTTTATTGTTTGTAGACTTTTTGATAGCAGCCATTCTGAATGGCATGAGATGGTACCTCACTGTGGTTTTGATTTGCATTTCTCTGATAATGATAATGAGTGATATTAAGCATCTTTTCATGTGTTTGTTAGCCATCTGTATATCTTCTTTGGAGAAATGTCTGCTTAGTTCTTTGGCCCGTTTTTTGACTGGGTCATTTATTTTTCTGGTATTGAGCTGCATGAACTGCTTGTATATTTTTGAGAGTAATTCTTTGTCAGTTATTTTGTTTGCTATTATTTTCTCCCATTCTGAAGGCTATCTTTTCACCTTGCTTATAGTTCCCTTAGTTGTGCAAAAGCTTTTAAGTTTAATTAGGTCCCATTTGTTTATTTTTGCTTTTATTTTCATTATTCTGGGAGGTGGGTCATAGAGGATCCTGCTGTGATTTATGTCACAGAGTTTTTTGCCTATATTTTCCTCTAGGAATTTTATAGTTTCTGGTCTTACATTTAGAGCTAATCCATTTTGAGTTTTTTTTTTTTGTGTGTGTGTATGGTGTTAGAAAGTGTTCTAGTTTCATTCTTTTACAAGTGGTTGACCAGTTTTCCCAGCACCACTTGTTAAAGAGATTGTCTTTTCTCCATTGTATATTCTTGCCTCCTTTGTCAAAGATAAAGTGTCCATAGGTGTGTGGATTTATCTCTGAACTTTCTATCTTATTCCATTGGTCTATATTTCTTGTGCCAATACCACACTCTCTTGATGACTGTAGCTTTGTAGTATAGTCTGAAGTCAGGGAGTTTGATTCCTCCATTTCCATTCTTCTTTCTCAAGATTGCTTTGGCTATTCAAGGTTTTTTGCATTTCCATACAAATTATGACATTATTTGAGTCTTATTGAAATTCATTATAGGTTTAAAGATGTAGGAATCACATTAGGCTGTTTAAGCTTATGTCACTTGCACCAACAATACTTTTCTATGAATCTCCCTTATTCCTTCCAAAAACTTTATAAAGCCCAAGCTTCCAATATGTGACTTACTCTGCTGAACACAGTTCCCTGGAACATACTGTCCAGCTCTTGCCCTGTTTCCCCTCAGTTCTTTGAGGGACTCAAGTGATTGATCAGTTAGTTGGAGAGTTAGAAAGCTGGAGAATGAGAATAAGGATAATAACCATTTATCAAGTGTATGTCATATATATATATTTATTTATTATATATATAAATATGTATATACATATTTGTGTATATATATCAGTATATATATATCAATGTATATATATATCAATATATACCAATATGATTATGAAATTATCTATTTTATGACCTAGAGTTGGAGAACAAGTTCAGAGCAACCAGAGAACTGTTACTTTGAAACAGGAATATACAACTGCAAACACAGCATAATATGGAAGGGGAAATAAGACAAAAAATAGATAGTGAAAAACATATCCTGAGGGAAAAATGAGTTCCAGTTGAGTGATATTTATTTAGTGGAATGTGAGAACTGTCTACAGGTATCTGAAAGGTTGTCATGTGGAACTAGGATTCAAGTTGCCTTCATTGCGTGTAGTAACCTTCTACTACTAATAATTATTACTGGAGAAGGAAATGGCAACCCACTCCAGTGGGTTCTTGCCTGGAAAGTCCCATGGACAGAGGAGGCTAGTTGGCTAAAATCCATGACATCACAAAGAATTGGACATGACTTAGTGACTAAAAAATAACAAATGATAACTATTAATAATGAAGCACTTTCTAAATATCAGCTAAGTATGTGACCTGGAATATACTTTATTCCCTATAAGTTTATTATTTTGGAATTATTAATATTTTGAAACTATTATTTCTATAAAATACAAAAAGGCAGCTGAGGTTTGGAGAATCAAACTACTTAGGAGTAAGCAGTAATAAGAATCAAATCCATACTTCTGCTCACTAAACCTAAAGTAGTGAAATTACTGAAATTTGGACCATTTTTATTTCTTCCTAGGTCCTCAGTTTCTCATCCACAAAATGAAAAGTTTGAATCCTAGGGTTTATATATGCAGTTGTGTGTTGGAGCCCTTGTGGAATTTGAGAGATGATGGTTTTATTTTCAGAAATTTAGGGAACTTGTCTTTTTATTATTATTTTTTTAATTTTATTTTTTTTACTTTACAATACTGTATTGGTTTTGCCATACATTGACATGAATCCACCACAGGTGTACATGAGTTCCCCAACTGTGAACCCCACTCCCACCACCCTCCCCATATCTGATAATTATGAGAAACTACTACATAGCTCAGGGAACTCTACTGAATGCTCTGTGGTGACCTAAATGAGAAGGAAATAAAAAAATAGGAGATATACGTGTATGCATGGCTGATTCAATTTGCTATATAGTAGAAACTAACACAACATTTTAAAGCAACTGTACTCCAATAAAAATTAAAAAGAAACACAGCACCATTGACAAACTATATAGACTGCACATTTAACATATTACATTAAAATAAAGTACTCAAAACCATTATTTTCTAATATTTGCCTTCATTTGACTATGATCTATTCTCTTTAGGATAGTGATATTATTAGCTATTGCACCTCCATGGTGGAAATATTATAAAATAGCTGTGCTACTGACATCTTTTCCCATTCAGTGGGATCATTTTATACCTTAATATCTGCCAGATGCGAGTATTTACATAATGAAAATTGGCAAATACCACTAATCAAAGTTTGGTTTATTGGGGTTTTTTGGGTTTACTCTTTTGTTGATTGTATTGCCTTATGAAAGTGATAGAAAATATAATACAGACTAAAGGTAAAATGTCATATCTATAGGCATTTCATCTGAGTTGCACAAAAAGTAAAGAAATATTCTCCCAATATTTGAAAACTGATCCAGTTCATAAAAGAAAGCACTCAATGGCTTTAAATGAGAGAAGTTCCAACCACGTTTTCCTTTTCTGTTTATTAACATAAATGAACATTAGTTGGTAGTTTTCATTTGTCAGTTGTGATAGGTTAGCTATAGTGAAGAATTCAGTACAATCATTGAAAATATTTGCTGAGAGTCACTTGGCTTTATAGAATTTATGTTATTTTTATTTGTCTTGAGCTACATATCCCTTATAGAAATATACATGTTGTTTGGTTGTTAAGTTGTGTCCAACTCTTGTGACAGAACCGTAGGCTGCCAGGCTTCTCTATCCATGGGCTTCTCCAGGCAAGAATACTGGAGTGGGTTGCCATTTCCTTCTTCAGGGGATCTTCCCAACCCAGGGATCGAACCCACCTCTCCAGCATTGGCAGGTCGATTCTTTACCAGTGAGCCACCAGGGAAGCCCCAAAGTATATCTGTTTATATATAAATGTAAATATTTACACAGACACATTGGAGCTGGTTGGGAAATGCTTACTTGTACATAGTTAGATTGCATATAGGCCTTTCTCATCTTTGATAATTCAGGAGCCCAACAAGTGTCAGCAGGCAGAGCCCACAAGAAGCCAAGCACTGTGACATCTGGAGAGGTAGTGAGGTCCCTGTCACTATGCTGATGACAAAGCCACCTCACGGGGGAGAAGAGGACACATATGATGTTGGGTCTTCTTCCTCTCCAGTTAGAATGCTTCCCAGTAGCCATGGAAGAGGACACCAGTGTGAAAGATGGGGGCGGCGTATCAAGGAAGCAGCAGCCAATGGCTTGTGAGACTTTCAAGAGTCTTATTTGCTGATATTCCTTCATAAAGTGAAACTTTCTGTGTGGCCAGGGTCAGAATACATGACTCCTTGAGCCAACTTTCTCCACTTCTATGTATGCTTTCTCAGTAGCTATGCATCTTAGGTGTTATGTATTAGTCTCTCTCATGAGAGTTTAAGCCTCTTGGGTCTGAAGACTGTGTCCAGCTATAAGAGGTGCTCAAGAAAATCATTGTTTTTCTATTTGATCTGAGTGGATTTGGAGGGAAATCAGTATAAATCCAATTTGTTCTCTGTCTTAGTTCCTCAAACTCTAGAAGTGAACAGAGATTATAGAAAAGCTCTCTATTAATAAGTTCTCCAAAATCACTGCAGATGGTGACTGCAGCCATGAAATTAAAAGATGCTTACTCCTTGGAAGAAAAGTTATGACCAACCTAGATAGCATATTCAAAAGCAGAGACATTACTTTGCNTCTTTGTGACCCCATGGACTATACAGTCCATGGAATTCTCCAGGCCAAAATACTGGAGTGGGTAGCCATTTTCTTTTCCAGGGGAACTTCCCAACCCAGGGGTCGAACTCAGGTCTCCTGCATTGCAGGTGGATTCTTTACAAGCTGAGCCACAAGAGAAGCCCAAGAATACTGGAATTGGTAGCCTACAGTAGGAATATACATTAACAACATACCTGAACACATAAATCCAGAGGGGTTACTCCGTTTTTATCGGACAGATACTTGGCGCCTCTTAATAGAAGAATCTGTGCTGTGTCTCTCTGACCATGACTGTATAGAAACATAACCAAGTTAATATATGATCTTTTTAATAAGACATAAACTGTCTTCTGCAACAAGTTATGGACAGTTAGAATCAATCAACAGAGGACGACAATTTTGACACACTGAGAGGAAGATCTGAACTACAACCTCAACAGTTAGAAAAACTTACCAATGTTAAGTCATACTTTAATAATGTAGATAACAAACTGACCCGGTGAATCTTAGAATTGAACTTGGGACATATTACTATAGTAACTCATAACATTTTGAGATAAGTTGCTGCTACTCAGGCTTATGCTGTTTTTTTCTTTTAATCACTTTCTTCTCAATTCTAGCCTGACCTGCTTTCCACCACAAAGGTCCAAGTCTCCAGATTTCTTAGTCCAAAAGAATCTCAATACAAAAAACAAGTGTACATTTTATGACGCTTCAATAGTTGGTGAAAAATAAAAAGAAAAGAAGGAGAAAAGACAAAAATCAAAATAAACAAATGGGGGGAGATTAATTAGCAAAAATTACTATCTAACTTCCAACCTTCATTTTATCAGCCCACTCAGTCTGGTTTCTGCTGACAGCTATTCAATCTGACCTACAATGAAAAATTCTTACCCACATGCCCTTTTCACTCTATTTGCTCTTTCAAGTAGGTGTAGCAACCACTCTAAGCCAGAAAGAAGTTGTTTTGGGAGTTACAACCACTAGACTCTATTAGAGTCTATTAAAATCTTTTTAATAAGATTTTTTTTAATATATTTTTTAATTTAATGTTTTTGGCTGTGCTAGGTCTTAGTTGCTGCTTGGGCTTTTCTCTAGTTGTGGTGCATGGGCTTCTCATTGCAGTGGCTCCCCCTGTTGTGGAGCATAGGTTCTAGAGTACTCGAGCTTCAACAGTTTGCTGCACATGGACTCAATAATTGCAGGCCCCTGGCTTTAGAGCACATGCTCAGTAGCTGTGGCACACGAACTGAGTTGCTCCAAGGCATGTGGGATCTTCCTGGACCAGGGATCAAACCTATGTCTCCTGCACGGGCAGGCAGACTCTTTACCACTGACCCACCAGGGAAGCCCCTGAAAGTGGAAGTGTTAGTCATTCAGTTGTGTCTGACTCTTTGTGACCCCATGGATCATAGCCCACCAGGCTCCTCTGTCCATGGAATTCTCCAGGCAAACATACTGGAGTGGGTAGCCATTCCCTTCTCCAGGGCATCTTCCCAATCCAGGGATTAAACCCATGTTTCTTGCACCGGCAAGCAGATTCTTTAACACTGCTGCTGCTGCTGCTAAGTCGCCTCAGTCGTGTCCGACTCTGTGCGACCCCATAGACGGCAGCCCACNAATTGCATGCCCACTGGGTTTCAGGATTATTCTAAACACATTATGTTTGTGCATATTCAGTTGAAATCTTCACTCTTCTAAAAGAGAATCAACAGGCTAAGAAGTTATGATGGCTTGCTGCTGTTGTTGCTAAGTCGCGTCAGTCGTGTCCGACTCTGTGCGACCCCATAGACAGCAGCCCACCAGGCTCCCCTGTCCCTGGGATTCTCCAGGCAAGAACACTGGAGTGGGTTGCCATTTCCTTCTCCAATGCATGAAAATGAAAAGTGAAAGTGAAGTCGCTCAGTCGTGCCTGACTCTTAGCAACCCCACGGACTGCAGCCCACCAGGCTCCTCCATCCATGGGATTTTCCAGGCAAGAGTACTGGAGTGGGGTGCCATTGCCTTCTCCATGATGGCTTACCTGACACCAAACCAAACACCTTGTAGGTGGCAGACCTAGGATTTGAACCCCAAGGCTTCCCTGTGGCTTAGCTGGTAAACAAATCAACCTGCAATGCAGGAGACCTGGGTTCCAACTGAGGGTTGGGAAGATCCCCTGGAGAAGGGAAAGTATTCTGGCCTGGAGAATTCCATGAACTGTATAGTCTACAGGGTCGAAAAGAGTTGGACATGACTGAGCTTCTTTCACTTTCACCTTCATTATAAATACCATTGTACTTCATATAAATCCTACTAACTCTTAGTAGAAAGCATCTATTTGCAAATAGATGTTTTAACATATATTGATAGGATAAATATTCAACTATTATTTCATAATTATATATATATATTTACATATTTTGTAGCTTATGCAAATTTATTACATCTCCTCAAACAACTGTCTTTTTTCATACTACTGATTAAAATAGGCTACAATATTTATCACAATTTGGCTAGTTCCCAAATATCTGGATTCCACACTCTGATATGTGCTATATTTTTTAAATTGTATTTATTGTGGCCCTCTAAGGTATGTGGTTCCACAGGTTGAAAAACTCAGTTCTTTGTGTCAATAGCTTCTAGCTAGAAATTTCTTTATCATAATTGCATATTATAGGAAGATTATCATAGTGACGAAACAGAAAAGAGAGTATTTGAAAAAAAATGTAGAGATTACTTTGGCTATTTTTGACTGACTCAAAGACATAAAGAAACCAAAAATGGAGGAAAAAATAGACCCATTCTGGACTTGAGCCGTTTAGCCCGTTAAACCCAGGTACACACCATATATTCTATAGTCAATTTCTCGAAACATAACCCACAGCCTCCTTGCACACAGTTACGTTTGGTTCCCTTTACTCACTGTCTGCTTTCTCTACTCCTCATCTTCGTCTTTCCAGAAGAAAACTTGCTACCAATTCTAGCCCTCAAGTCCCTAACCTTAGCACAGTGGCCCTAGAAGTGACCACTAAGGCACTAGGTGCAACAAGGTTTTTCTTATTTATTTCGAGCCGCTGTGTCTAGAGTTGTCAGTGCCACTGAGGGTATGATATGGATACTCTGCCACAATTCATGTCAATCAGGACCTCACAAGAACCTGAAGAAACATCACGTGTGACACCATTCAAATGGTTCAAATCTCAGTATTCCTTGTAACTTCCTTACTTATAGACAGCTGCTGAATTTGTCCTATGTAGCCTTAGCTCTTAACATCTTGTGTGTGTGGTGTGTGTGTGTGTGTGTGTGAGAGAGAGAGAGAGAGTTAGTCGCTAAGTCATGTCCAACTTTTTGTGACCCCATGGACTGTAGTATGCCAGGCTCCTTTGTCCATGGAATTCTCCAGGCAAGAATACTGGAGTGGGTAGCCATTCCCTTCTCCAGGGGATCTTCCCAAACCAGGGTTNTGTGTGTGTGTGTGTGTGTGTGAGAGAGAGAGAGAGAGTTAGTCGCTAAGTCATGTCCAACTTTTTGTGACCCCATGGACTGTAGTATGCCAGGCTCCTTTGTCCATGGAATTCTCCAGGCAAGAATACTGGAGTGGGTAGCCATTCCCTTCTCCAGGGGATCTTCCCAAACCAGGGTTTGAACTTGCGTCTCCTGCAGTCCAGACAGGTTCTTTACCATCTGAGCCACCAGGGAATAGAGGGGTATATGTGAAACTGTCATTACCTGAAGTCTCCAGAAAAAAAACAGAGACTTTTAAAAAAACTTATACTTTTAAAGTATTACTGGAGGTCAGGACCCAGAACTGCTGAAGTGACTTTGCACATGCACTCTTGGGAATTCAGTAATGGAGTAAACATAATTTGATCTTAGTCTCAAAGATAACTCCATATACCTCAGTGGTCCCCAAACTTTTTGGCACCAGGACCGGTTTTGTGAAAGATAATTTTTCCATGGACTCTGGGGGCTGGGAGATGATATGGGGATGATTCAAGCGCATTGCATTGATGGTGCACTTTATTTCTATTATTGTTATTACATCAGCTTCACCTCAGAGCATCAGGCATTAGACCCCTGAGTTTCGGGAACCCTGATACACATTACTCTGGTATAACTTACAAATCCCCCTAAAGCTGTATTCTGGCAATTCTCCACATGCATAGGTTTGAGGACACTTTCCTAAGAGGATTGAGAAACCAGTAACTATCTTTTAGAAGGAGAGTGATAACCCTGACGCTTTAAAGGCTTGTAAATGATGGAAACAAGAATAATTCTGAATAATATTCAGAAAGTATATATCTAATAAGCTTTAAAAAAATGGTTTCTAAGCCAAACTGGTGAGTTTTCCTTAAGGTACTTTTTAAAAGTTTTGAGAGACACAACAGAAAAAAATAGAAAAGAAAATCTCCGCCAAGCAGTTTATACTTTGTTGTCTCCCTTGAGCACTTCAAAGAAGCTATTCAAAGTTAGTACATTTTAACATATAAACCAGGACTATTCAACTAGCCCAACTATCAATTTATGCTCTTTTTTTGAAACAACTTGTATTTTACAATTCACTCTCCCTTTTAATTATTACAACAAAGACTTAGAATAATATTTCTCTTAACTCAGAGGCTGTATTCTCATTACTCACTGCATCGTTGGTCATTTTTTTCCCCACCAGTGTTTGGCACTCTACAGCAGGTATGGGGTTTGTGTTTTCACAGGCTAGTCTGTCTAATAAGGGCTTTAAGGCAGCACTAGTGAATATGTTCTCCTCCCTGTCTCTACTAAGTGGCCACTTCCTCAATCTCCACATCTACAAAGCTGGAATAATGTCACCTTCTCTGGTGGATGCTAGGAGGAACAGATGAACTAGCTCTTGGCATATGCTTTCTGTTTTGTAACAATTATTAATTCCTAACCCTGTCCTCTTCTCCATAGTCCTTTCCTATCTGTCCTTACTGACCCTTTAGCTGTGGTGACTTCTGGGAAGTCACCAAAATCCACTGCTTCTGGATTTTGATTAAGAAGGGCTCATTCTCCTCCCACTTCCTGGGCCTGTTTTCTCAATTGCAAAAAGACTTCCAAGTTATGATTCAGTCTGATTATCTTAGCATTGCTTGTAGTTTTTATGTAGTCTAGCTTTGATTATTTTCAGTGTACTGGGCTGTGATCTAAACAAATATTTCTCACATTCATCTATTTTTAAGGTGATATTTTAAAATTTAAAAATCAGGGTAAATATAGTATTATCCCAGATGGCAGATGAGGAAGTGGAAGCACTCAGGAGAAACCCACTTTTCCCAAAGCTGTACAGCTATTAAGAAGGAAACCAGGAAATTGGACTTTAGATGACAAATCTTCTCCACCAATTCAACCCACTGCAGTGGCCTCTTGGGGCATCATCATTTCTAGGATCAATTTCCCTGGCTGAGTGGTGCTGACCATTCAGCACAGGTGCCGTAGCCATTAAAAAGCATTTCCATGGTCATTGCTGACTTGATTTCACTCACTTTTACAGACACTGCTTTCCTGTATTTATTCTCTTCTTTACCCCCTTCCTCTCCTTCTCGTTTTTCTTTCCAGCAAAAATTGTGTTCTAGGAGATATATTCAGGATTGAGTATTCAGAAAGAATAATAAATTGCTGCTGGTCTGAAACATGACACAGTGTAATTGAGCAGGAGGGCAAAGGTAGATTGGATACAGGAAGACTATAACATCATGCATTATGTTCCCATCAGAGAACAAGAGATTTAGAGATGGGAACACACGGCAGGAGTGTCAGATGGCCAAGCAGGGCCACAGAGACAGGAAACAGAGGGGACAGAACCGTAAGCTCTCCTTGGGGAGCCTGGGGGAAGGTTTCCCAGAAGTTCGTATTTGAGCTGAATCTTGAAGTAGAGGAGGGGGAGTTTCATGTAAAAATATGGGGCATCCTAGACAAAGAGAAGACTAAGGAAGGGGCCCTGTTTTGTGTCAGGAACGGAGCATTTACTGGGACAATCCTTGGGGAAGGAGAGCAGGACTTAAGGTTGGAAAGGGGACTTTCAAGCAACATCTAAAAGGTCTGTGTGTCCATACTTAAGATATTTTGATCGTTCTGGTGAACACTATAAAGTCACTGAAGGATGATTGGGTTTATCATCTTTTACAAGCTTACCTTGCACATACTCTAGAGAAGAAACTGGAGTGGAAAGCTCTTTTGAGGAGGTGATAAACCTTTAGCTATAATCATCAAGATGAAAAGGGAGAGGGCTAAAATCAATAAAATTAAAAATGAAAGAGGAAAAGTTACACAGAAATACAAAAGATCATAAGAGACTACTATGAACAACTATATGCCCACAAAATGGGCAACCTAGAAGAAATGGGTAAATTCTTAGAAAGGGACACCTTTCAAGACTGAAGAAAAATAGAGAATAGAAAATATGAACAGACCTATCACAAGTACTAAAATTGAAAGTGATTTAAATCTTCTAACAAGCAAAAGTCCAAGACCAGATGTCTTCACAGGTGAATTTTAACAAACACTTAGAAAAAGATAACACCTATCCTAAAATTCTCCCAACAATTGCAGAGGAAGGAACACTTCTATGCTTATTCTATGAGGCCACTTATCACTTTGATATCAAAACCAGATAAGGATACCATAAAAAATGAAAATTAAAGATCAATATCACTGATGAACAGAGGCAAAAATACAGTGCTAGCAAACCAAATCCAACAATATATTAAATAAATTATACACCATAATTAAGCAGTATTTATCCCAGGGATACAGGATTCTTCAATATCTGTAAGTCAGTGTGATACACCACATTAACAAACTAAAGAAAAAAACCACATTATCATCTCAACAGATGCAGAAAAACTTTTGACAAAGTTTAACACTGATTTATGATGGAACTTTTCCCAGTTCTACCTGCATTGAGGGCAGATGCTTTACCCTCTGAGCCGCTAGGGAAGCTCAGAGGAAACTTACTTCAACATAATAAAGGCCATATATGACAAACCCATATCTAACATCATACTCAACAGTGAAAATCTGAAACACTCCCCCTAAGATCAGGAACAAGACAAGAATGTCCACTCTCACCACATTTATTTAACATACGGAATAACCAACAAGGACCTACTGTATAGCACAGACTCTACTCCATATACTTTAATAGCCTATATGGGAAAAGAATCTAAGAAAGAGTGTGTGTATGTATATATACACACACATACATATACACAAATGATTCACTTTGCTGTACACCTGAAACTTACATTGTAAATCAAATACACTCCAGTGATAATTAAAAAAAAAAATTCTTAGCTTGCAGGCTTACAAAAACAGACAGTGGTCTGTACTTGATCTACAAGTTATAGTTTGGGGACCCTTACTGTTCAGCAAGGTGATTAAAAGTACAATCTTTGAAAAAAATATTCAATCTCTTAAGCAGACTATTGCATTTGTTTCCAGACTGCTCCTGTTGCCAGTGGTGCATTTATATGTCCAGGTCAAAGAAACATTTACTTTGATCCTGCTTTGTTCTCTTATCTTTCTATACTTTTCTTAGACAAGCTTCTTAAAAGAGTAATCTGTACTCCTTCTCTGTAGCAAATTGTGTTTTACAGAAATGGCTTCAATAATGCTACTAGTCTCTGATGCTCTTCCAGAATCATGCTGCCTCCCTTAACCTCTATCAAGAAGTAGTATTGGTGTTCCCTCCCCTTGAAACTGGACAGACCACTGTGAATACAACTAATAGAATGCTACATAAGTGATGCTATGAGATGTACAACTGGGATCACAAAAGGTAACATAGGTTCCACACGTCTCTTTTAGGATCTGTGCCTGCAGATCCTGGGACTGCCATGCATGTGATGACTATTATTTCCTCTTAAAGGCTTTCATTAAACTTCTCCAAAGCTGACGTGGACACAGGCAAAGAAATGGGGCAGAGAGTTAAAAGTTTAGGCCAGTGATGTCAGCAGAAGCTATTTCATGGAAGATTTAAATAATAGGTTTTGGATCTCAGGCTGGACCTTGAGGGCAGTGTGTGGCCATAGGAGAGTTTTATGGGTAGGAGGACAATGGACAGGTTATTTTTCCAAAAGGACCACTCTGATTGCAATAATAAGGCTGCATTAGAAGAAATCAACAGTGGTTTGGAGACATCATCTGCTGAGAAGCAAACCTCTAGTGTGGTCTGAATAGGGCTTAAAGAAGGGCAGTAGTCATGGGCATCCATATGGGAATTAGGATCGAGAGAGATTCCGGAGACCAACTAGGAAGAAGAACACTGCTTATTTAGTTAATCGGACAATCGATATTTTAGTATCTTCTACGACAGACATGTTAATAGAATAGATCCCTCTTTTATATAACTAAGCCCCCTAGCCTTTCTCGTTCATGACTTTTTTCTCCTGTCAATATGCAGTGAGGTTCCCATGTTGGTGGTTTATCTCTGTTCTCTTAAGCAGACAATGGGGAACCGTTCCTTGAAAGCAAGATGCCACAGATAAGCTCCCAGCTGGCCCGATGTGGTGAAAGGGCTTCTGGGCTCCTCTTGCATAGCACCTGCCCCTGTTAGCTACAGACCTGGTCCCCCTGAAAACACCATGGGAACTCTGTCCTGAGGCATCTTCCCACTGTTATCTTGACCCCATCACTGTGTTCTGGGTTTTTACTCTGGGAGATTAAATCTTTACATGCCCGAGTGGAAAGATTGTATCCTTGTAATTTTTCACCTATATAATTTCTCAGCTGCTTTAGTTTTAACCTGTTGTATTTATGGCCCAACTGTAATTTAGAATACTTAGAGAAAGCCAATTTCAAAGGACAGCTCTTTCAAATTGCCACTCAGAGCAGCTTTCTGAACAAGTGTAGTGAACTGTGGTAAAACTGATCATTTCAGTCAATTAGATTTTTAGGTTACTCACTTTTTACTGCCCTGAAAGAGCAAATGAAACATTTGAAAGCTAGAATCAATCAATTACAGTCTAAATGTAGATCAAGGAGGAAGATACACAAAAAGCCTTATTTATACTTTTCTTTGTAGACATGAACCTTGTAGAGGTCACTGAAGTTCTATTATAGAATGTTCATTTTACATGAAGTAGAAGTCACTGCTAAAAAACAAAAAAAATTTCCTAACAAGACCCTTGGAATAGAAATTGGTGACAATGAATTAAAAGGTTGATATGAGACAACAGAAATACTCCAGTCAGGAAAGAGAAATGAAGTGAAAGTTGCTCAGTTGTGTCTGACTCTTTGAGACTCCTTGAACTATACAGTCCATGGAATTATCCAGGCCAGAATACTGGAGTGGGTAGACGTTCTCTTCTCCAGGGGATCTTCCCAACCCAGGAATTGAACCCAGGTTTTCCTTATTGCAGGTGGATTCTTTATCAGCTGAGCCACCAGAGAAGTCCAAGAATACTGGAGTGGGTAGCCTATCTCTTCTCCAGAGGATCTTCTGGACCCAGGAATTGAACTGGGGCCTCCTGCATTGCAGGCTGATTCTTTACCAACTGAGCTATCAGGGGGCTTTGTGAAATGAATACCTAAGCAGACCCAATCAAGTAGTGCTTTTTAAATAAATCATTATTAATCACTGATTCAGAAAGTACTAAGTCTTACATAGTAGATATTCTGTGATTTTTCATTTCTTTTATTCATACTCAAGAATAGATTATAATGTTTAGAGATTATAAAAACATCTAGTAAAAGATGTTTTCTCCTTCAGTTCTGTTCAGTTGCACAGTTGTGTCCAACTGTTTGCGACACCATGGACTGCAGCATGCCAGGCTTCCCTGTCCATAACCAACTCCCAGAGCTTGTTCAAACTCATGTTCATTGAGTCAGTGATGCCATCCAGGCATCTCATCCTCTGTTGTCCCCTTCTCCTCCTGCCTTCAATCTTTCCCAGCATCAGGGTCTTTTCAAATGAGTCAGCTCTTCACATCAGGTGGCCAAAAGATTGGAGTTTCAGCTTCAGCATCAGTCCTTCCAATGAACATTCAGGACTGAGTTCCTTTAGGATGGATTTGTTGGATCTCCTTGTGGTCCAAGGGACTCTCAAGACTCTTCTCCAACACCACAGTTCAGAAGCATCAATTCTTCAGCGCACACCTTGCTTTATGGTCCAACTCTCACATCCATTCATGACTACTAGAAAAACCAGAGCTTTAACTAGATGGAGTTTAGTTGGCAAAATAATGTTTCTGCTTTTTAATATGCTGTCTAGGTTGGTCATAATTTTTCTTCCAAGGAGCAAGGATCTTTTAATTTCATGGCTGCAGTGATTTTGGAGTCCAAGAAAATAAAGTCTCTCACTGTTTTCATTGTTTCCCCATCTATACGCAATGAATTTATGGGACTGTATGCTATGATGTTAGTTTACTGAATGTTGAGCTTTAAGCCAACTTTTTCACTCTCCTCTTTCATTTTCATCAAGAGGTTCTTTAGTGCTTCTTCGCTTTATGCCATTCCTTAGATACCTGAAGAAATCAAAGCACCACTAACAGTAAAGTAAGGTTAAGAGTAGAGTAGGATTAGAGTATTTCTGATATTTATCTTTAATCTTCTAATATGTACTTTGCAATTTTAAATTTAAAATCTTTCAAAATTTTTTCTCACATTAAAAAACTTTTTTCCTAGGGGCAGTAAAAAAGAGGATGTAGGTCAGAATTTGATTGGGGCTATCCAGCAGTAGTTATGATGGTATTTTTAACTGCCCAAGAATGGTCTGCTTTTAGGCACACCCTTGAGACATTGTCTAGCTGATACCTTTTTCACACAGCCATCTATGGCCAGTTCAGGCCATAGCTTCCCACTCTGGCCTGCCACAGCAGTTGTCTACACTGGTCACTTTAAGCCCTCTTTTAAATACTAAGGCTTCTTTCATGGTTCAGCAGAAGGAGCACCAGACGTCAGTTAGCAGGTCTAGATCCTGCTTCTCATATCATCACTTGTAGACAAGCGTATTTCAGTTAAGTGTAGTAGCCAGGGGGACATTGGGGAAACAGCGTCCACACTACGGAGATTCACAGAGGCAATTTAATGTACGGGTAGAAGTTGTTTAGGCAAACTGGAGACGATGAGACAGCCAAAGAGTACCAACAGTAGAAGGCCACTGGCAACAGAGGGGGGTGAAGCAACACGGGGAGATGCTAGTGTACCAGAGAGCAGAAGATGAAACAGGAGGCGCTAAACTGTGATGGGGCTACCGGGTGGGAGCCAGCGAGGGAGAGTCTGTCTGGAAAGGGTTTGGAACTAACTTCAGAAGAGATGCGGCTACCATCAGAAACACTGCCAGAAGCATATAGCAAGAGGGGAGAAATCCCCTGCTTTCTCTCCGCTGCTGACTTTGCACTTTTCCACCAGCGTCACCCAGTGGCCACATCGACCTGGAAGCCAGCTGACAAGACCACCTAGAAGACGTAATCCCCAGTGCTCCATCCAGAGCAGTGGGTGGAGACAGGGGAGGACAGGAAAAATCCCGGCACAGCAAGTCATTCACCTTATGAATCGTTGAAACTTCCTCAGTCAAATTTCCAAGCAATGCCTTTTTAACTTGCTTAAGAGTATCTGAAAGTATTTTAACAACTTATTGACCAGAGACGTATTAATATGTCTTTTGTTGTTGTTTTGTCACCAAGTCATGTCCAACTCTTTGCGACCCCATGGATTAAAGCCCACCAGGCTTCTTCTACCCAAACTTTATTGACTAGAATATTGTTTCAATATTCACTTATACAACAAATCGCCAGCCACAGATGCTAGTTTCTGTAAAAATCCCCTCGTCAATAATGTGTTAATTTGTTGATGAGGGGTAAAAATGGAAACTTTGAGAATACTTTGAATAAGTATTTTAAAGATTTAAGATATTCAATAATGGAATTTCAACTTCTAGGGAAATAGAAAGTCACAAATAAACAAGCAGATATAGGGACAAACATGTAGAACTCAATGTTCATAACACTGGAAGTTAGAAGCAACCTAAGATAGATGTGCGGAGAAGGCAATGGCACCCCACTCCAGTACTCTTGCCTGGAAAATCCCATGGATAGAGGAGCCTGGTGGGCTGCAGTCCATGGGGTCGCTAAGAGTCAGACATGACTGAGTGACTTCACTTTCACTTTTATGCATTGGAGAAGGAAATGGCAACCCACTCCAGTGTTCTTGCCTGGAGAATCCCAGGGACGGGGAGCCTGGTGGGCTGCTGTCTATGAGGTCACACAGAGTCGGGCACGACTGAAGTGACTTAACAGCAGTAGCAAGATAGATGTGATATTTTCTGGGCTCTGAAGTAGAAGAGACAGTTTCTGCCTCTTGAGGGTATCGTATTCATTAGAATCAGTCTGCACTAAAGGACCATAAAAGTAGGATGAAGTGCTATAGAGATCCAGCGGTGAGAAGATGGTAAATATTTGCTTTGTTTCGGCTTCTAGATAAGTATGCACAGTGTGCACATTATATGAAACACAGAAAAGCTAGGAGGATTTTTAAAATATCTGTATCCAAATCGGAAAATTCTTCCAGATGAAAACAATAAATTAATCTGCTTTCAAAATTTCAAAGCTCACACAGAAAAGAAATACTGAGGTTAGGAGGTCAGGAACCTAGGTGGAGTAGCAAGAGGTGACATGCACATAATTAGCATCCAAGTACCCTGAGAGTTCATTCCAGTTCTGGTTCTGATTCCAGTGGTGACCCCATCCAGGCCTCCACCCCAATTTTCTGCTGCTAATAATGAAAACCAGAGCCAGTCCCCATACACTGGCTGGGCATTTTGCAAGTGAATGAACCAGCTTTCCCAGGATCTGAGGCCCTGTGTGTAACTCACTCCCCAGCCTGCCCACCCCACTGACAACAGTCAGACTCCATCATATTGGAATCCTGCTTCAAACTTCCTGTAACACTTAAATCAGCTGCCTAGCTTTGCACTTAAGACATCCCCTTGTCTACCCTGAAGTGTCCTAAATGCTTTATCTTTCATGCTCCAAAATGCACTGCCCTTGTAACAAAAAGCTCACAAAAAATATGAATTCTAGCTTCATGGGTTCTGTTTGATCTTTTACAATAAGCTTAAACTCCCTAATTAAGGAACAGGAGTAACATGAATGAGGAGCTTAGCGTGTTTTAGGCCATAGTAGGTGTTTAATACATTTTTGTTTTTTAACCTTGTTCCTATCCCTTCAATATGCCCTTGGACCCCAAAGGAAGGTATGATTTACCTTTCCTATAAAATATCTTACTTGTTCACCCCTTATGTCTTTGCTCATACGTTTTTTTTTTTTGCCAGGAACATTTACCCCTGTCCTTCACATACAGTTCTGTTGTGACTTTAACTGAAATGGGAAAGATACTAAAAAAAAAAAAAAAAAAAAAAAAACAAGACCATGTTTTCTGTATCAAAAGTCACCAAAACCTTTTGACTTTGAACTGTATCTTTTTAACTTGTGTTTGTTTTACCCTCCATCTTCAGTGTTTTACCTATCTCTCTAAGACCAAATGTAAAACAATGCTTATGTAAAATGAGAATAGATCTTACAATTAGACAGGCATACCTAGGAAGTCCTTGAGACATTTTTGCTACATACTATTGAAAGGAATGTTTCCTTTTCAGCAGGTTGGGACCATTAGCAGGAATGAAAGAAATATCCTAGACAAAGGAAGAACTATTCCAACGCCAGCCTCAAGCTGGAATGTGTTCTAGTTGATTCCCTTTTCTTGCTTAGCAAGCACTGAGCTTCCTGTTTCTGGTTTGGACCTGAAGCGGAGGTTCCCAAATACCAACAGGAAGGTCATACTTGTGGTCTCCCTCCCTTGTTGAAACCCTGCTGAAGCCTGAAGCCCTAGAATTCCACGTGGGTGTCATTTTCTCAAGAGAATTCCAGCTGCAGTTCCCAGACCAGAGGTGGGTCCCTGTATGCTCTTAGATCCATAACCATTCTTCCTCTTTTACTTTTCTGAGATTCCATTATTATCTTGCCAAGTATGGGTTCAATAATTAAGAAGAGTTCTTGTGGGGCGGGGGTGGGATTTTTAAACAGAGGATAGAATCTCAATAAGTGAGTTGTGTTAGGTTTCTGCATAAATCTGTCCGCTTATACACAAATATTGAATACTCATGATATACTAGTTATTGTCTTCAAAGAGGGGTGTCCTTTCTAATTTTGAGAATCCACTTCTATGAGCTGTAGAGAGGCAGACTTCAGATGTGTAAATCAGATTATTACATAAATTCATTTGTTCCACATGTTTATAAAGACCCTGTGCATACTAAGTAACTGTGGTAGTCACTGGTGTTCCAAAAAGTACTAACACTTTATCAAGTGCTAACCATATTCTAGATGTTTTTGCATATGTGATCTTAGTTAATTTTCACAACAATACTGGATAGAATCACCTCTATTTTATAGTTAATAAAAGTACACTTTGGAGAGGTTTTCCAACTTTCACAGAAAACACAGATCTAAATCATTACTTGAACATTTATCTACTGATGGACATTTGGATGGCTTCCACTTTGTGTCTGTTCTAAAAGTCTTCTTGTTCTTTTGTTGCACATGCAACATTTCTATTTTGCATATACCTAGGAGTAGAATTGTTGGGTTATAGGATATGCATATATTAAGCTATAGTACACATACCAGTTGAAAGTTTTTCTCTACATCATTTTTTATAGTATGAATTAATTGATGTGAAGTGAAAATCACTCAGTTGTGTCCAATTCTTTGTGACCCCATGGACTATACAGTCCATAGAATTCTCCAGGCTAGAATACTGGAGTGAGTCACTGTTCCCTTCTCCAGGGAACTTTCCTGACCCAGGAATTCACCTGGGGTCTCCTGCATTGCAAGTGAATTCTTTTACCAGCTGAGCTACCAGGGAAGTCCAACTGATATAGCAAATTGTATTTCACAAGGACAGACACAACAATATGTCCCATCCCACACACTTCTTCTTATACTACAACCTTGATGCTTCCTCCAGCAAGTGGTGTATTCTAGCTCCTTCTGCTCGAACCTGAATGGGTCCCTGTGGCTTCCTTATCAAGGTCTTGTTCAACAGAACAGTCTGCAATTATTGAAATGTGCTGCCTATACAATATCCCATCACTTCATGGCAAATAGATGGGGAAACAGAGGAAACAGTGTCAGACTTTTGGGGGCTCTAAAATCACTGCAGATGGTGATTGCAGCCATGAAATTAAAAGATGCTTACTCCTTGGAAGGAAAGTTATGAACAACCTAGATAGCATATTGAAAAGCAGACATTACTTTGCCAACAAAGGTCTGTCTAGTCAAGGCTATGGTTTTTCCAGTAGTCATGTATGGATGTGAGAGTTGGACTGTGAAGAAGACTGAGCACCAAAGAATTGATGCTTTTGAACTGTGGTGTTGGAGAATACTCTTGAGAGTCCCTTGGACTGCAAGGAGATCCAACCAGTCCATTCTAAGGGAGATCAGTCCTGGGTGTTCATTGGAAGGACTGATGCTAAAGCTGAAACTCCAGTACTTTGGGCACCTCATGCGAAGAGTTGACTCATTGGAAAAGACCCTGATGCTGGAAAGGATTGGAGGCAGGAGGAGAAGGGGACGACAGAGGATGAGATGGCTGGATGGCATCACTGACTCAATGGACGTGAGTCTGAGTGAACTCCGGGAGATAGAGATGGACAGGGAGGTTTGGCGTGCTGCGATTCATGGGTCGCAAAGAGTTGGACACGACTGAGCGACTGAACTGAACTGAAAGGCTATCAAGGACAGAAATGGTATGCACCTAACAGAAGCAAAAGATATTAAGAAGAGGTGGTAAGACTACACAGAAGAACTGTACAAAAAAGATCTTCACTACCAAGATAATCATGATGGTATGATCACTCACCTAGAGCGAGACATCCTGGAATGTGAAGTCAAGTGGCCTTAGGAAGCATCACTACAAACAAAGCTAGTGGAGGTGATGGAATTCCAGTTGAGC
>SJYV01002869.1:0-21539 GCA_006410875.1 Neotragus pygmaeus | reverse complement strand
ATGAACAACCTAGATAGCATATTGAAAAGCAGACATTACTTTGCCAACAAAGGTCTGTCTAGTCAAGGCTATGGTTTTTCCAGTAGTCATGTATGGATGTGAGAGTTGGACTGTGAAGAAGACTGAGCACCAAAGAATTGATGCTTTTGAACTGTGGTGTTGGAGAATACTCTTGAGAGTCCCTTGGACTGCAAGGAGATCCAACCAGTCCATTCTAAGGGAGATCAGTCCTGGGTGTTCATTGGAAGGACTGATGCTAAAGCTGAAACTCCAGTACTTTGGGCACCTCATGCGAAGAGTTGACTCATTGGAAAAGACCCTGATGCTGGAAAGGATTGGAGGCAGGAGGAGAAGGGGACGACAGAGGATGAGATGGCTGGATGGCATCACCGACTCAATGGACATGAGTTTGAGTAAACTCTGGGAGTTGGTGATGGACAGGGATACCTGGTGTGCTGTGATTCATGGGGTCACAAAGAATTGGACACGACTGAGTGACTGAACTGAACTGAACTGATACAATATCCACTAGGTAGCTAGTATAATTGTAGAACCGAACTTTAGTTTTACAGTTAAATAGCCATATATGTTCCCTGGCTGTTGCAGGCTTAGACCAACAGAATATCGTGGAGTTGTTGCTATGTGATTAACGCCATACCATGTATTCTTTTGGAACACAGCCACTTTATTGTAAAAAAAAATCCTGATTAATTGGGAGTTTCAAGCTGACTGTGGGAAGTATCACATAGAGAAAAACCTAGGATTATGGATCGTAGGCACAGCTGAACTCCCAGTAGCAATCAAACCCAGCTCATCATCCTGAAAATGGGATCTGAAGCTCCCTGATGAGCTGCTCTGGCTGATGCTGAACAGTGCACACAAGCCATCCTTTCTGGTTCCTGCTTGAATTGCAGATTCATAAGCAAATACATGGTTTTGATCCTTTTAAGCCTCAACTACAATCAGCTTATTAAGCTGTATGTCTGGTTAGACTGGGACTCTGGTTATAGACATTTCAGATCTTTGTACTAGATTCTCCACATTTCTCTTTTTCGATTCTCTTTATTCTGTATTTTGGAGTGGTAGTATTAGAACTTAGCCCTAGACAATGGGATCTTTAGCTGTTCCTTATAGTGTACAGCTCTTACTGACATTTGATCATTTTGCTATCTTCTGTGAGTTCAGCAATGATCTCGAAATGATGCTTTATCGAGGACCTACTTTTATAAAGCAGAGGAGCACTTTCAGTGACCTTGCCTTTTATATCTCCAAAGCAAGACCTGACAACAACTGAAAGAAAAAGCAAACAAGGAAAAAACCAAAGACATAAAATATAATTTCCTGAGCTAAAAAAAAAAAACACCACAAAGAAGAATACAGAGGCTGAAATACACCATATACTGTATTCTAGGTAAAAATTAAGAAATTAGAAAACCATCTGAACATATTCTGTGAAATTTTAGAAAGGTAAAGATGATGAAAACAATTCTCAATGTAAGGTTGTGATTAGTGAGTTAGGAAGAAACAGTTCATCTCCAGGGGAATGTAAGTAAGCTTGACCAGGACTTTTCCAGAAAATCATGGAATCATGAAGAATGAACTTTATGATTCAACAACTCTATTTTCAAACCATTATGGTAAACAGAGTGTGTATGTGCACGTATATTAGAGCAACAGCAAGACATTCTCAGATATCTACAGATTCAGAAAGTAGTTGTTAAGGAATATGTCTAAAAATATACTTGAAGGTATATCACTAAATACATAGGATTAACCTTGATGTCCTATAGACCCACATTTAAGAACTTGCTCCGCTTCATTCTAGTTGAGAGACCATAAGTCTTTACATTTTCTCATCAATTTCCAGGTTGATACTACTCTTATGCTCAAGCCCAGTGTGCCAGAACATGACTAACTAAAGTCTTTGACAGTAAAGGGAACCTTGGATGCCTTCTTGTATTCTACAGCATGTGCTTAGTGTCTAGGACATCATAAATGGTGAATGAATGTAAGATAAATGACAGATTATATGAATGATTACCAATACAACCACCTACTTAAAACATATGCTAACACTCAGAACAAGTTAAGAAAAATGATCAAGTCTATGAAAAATATATTGAAATACATATAACACTGAATCGAAGAAACAGGCATAAATATAAAAAGATATTAGAATAAACAACCAGATATATCGAGGAGATAAATATGAGGATCACTTTGCTTAATCTCATGCAAATGAATTTGAAATTTTGACTATAAAGCATAATGTTTTAGATAATATATGTAATGAAACAAGAGATTAAGAAATTTGTCAAAAGCCATCTCAAAAAGCATCAGCATCAATTTATTTCAAAAGTAAACTTTACAAAATATCTAAGGAATGCAATTAAATTGTTTGAAAGCATAAAGGAAGTGAAGTTTCTAAAGGGTTTTTTAACAAATATAGGAAATTTTTGGTAGAAAATGTAATAAAGGCAGAATAATAAAATAAAACTACAGATGGATTTGCTTAATGGATATTGATGTAAAACTTCTAAAATGAGCTAGCAAATCAAATTCAGCAGCTTATTGAAAGATTGAGAGATACTCTTCAGGAGTAATTCTTATAATAAACTTAATATATCAATATGTTTTCCATATTAATTACAGGTCAAGGCAGAGAAACATGTTTGATGCTAACAAAATGCTTGGTAAAAATGCCAATATCATTATAGATTAACAAATTTGATAAGTAGAAATGTATAATACTTAATTAGCAATGTGCCTAATAGTGAAACATAAAAATNTATTAATTACAGGTCAAGGCAGAGAAACATGTTTGATGCTAACAAAATGCTTGGTAAAAATGCCAATATCATTATAGATTAACAAATTTGATAAGTAGAAATGTATAATACTTAATTAGCAATGTGCCTAATAGTGAAACATAAAAATGTTTCCATTAAATAAAGAAATAAGACAGGGATGTTGATTATCACTCCTAATACCTAAAATTCTGTGGGAAATACTTTCCAATGATTTGAGAATGATAAATATGAGATTATAAAAGTTCTAACATAGAAGTAAAATTTTAATTTACAAATACCTAGATAATTGCATAAACTTGTAAAACGCAAAATCAACTGGGAACACTGTTGTGAATGATGGAATAATTTAGTAAGAAAAATTTTAAAATTGATATTGAAAACGCTGTTGGCTTTATTTTGTTCAAATAAAATGTATTTATGTTAAAGAACAATCAGTTACTAAGTAAATACCCAGAGATAGGGGTAAGTAGGAATCTACTAGATTTATGTGAATAAACTTTCAAGTGCTCTAATAAAAAGGACACCAAAAATGAAAAAAAATTTTTTTTAAGTGATCTAAGAAAGATTAAAATACATTTTGAATGGGAATTAATGCCCAGTTCTATTTAAAATAATACAATAATACTGTAAAGATTCTAATTTACCCTGTGTTAATGTATTAATTGCATGTGATCACAATAAAATTACTCATAGAATTGTCTTTTATAAAACTAGGCATGATAGGTCTATAGTCAGGTAATGATTAGGCAAAAATTTTTGTAGAATATAAAGGAACAAACTACATTTTTACATTTTACAAAGCTTCTGTTAAGTAAGAGCTTGGTACTTTTACATTGTATATAAATAAAGGAACGAGATAGTCTTGACAAAGATTCAAATAATGTAGATATTACTGATTATGGTAATATCAGCATTTTAAATCATGTTAAAGGCAGAATAATCAATAAATGATGTTGGGACAATCTACTGAGAAAAGAACAAATTATCACATACAAAATTTAGCACTTTCCTGAGAAAGAAAAGTGAAAAATAAAGGAGTCAGAACCCTTGACTTCAGACTATACTACAAAGCTACAATAATCAAAGGCAGTATGGCTCAGGCACAAAAACATATAGATCAATGGAATAGGATAAAAAGTCCAGAAATGAACCCATATACCTACGGTCAATTAATCTATGACAAAGGAGACAGACTATACAATGGAGATAAGATGTCTCTTCAATAAGTGGTGCTGGGAAAACTGGACAGTTACATGTATTAATAGAAGAATGAAACTAGAACATTCTAACATCATACACAAACTCAAAATGGATCAAAAGCCTAAATGAAGGCTGAATACTATAAAACTCTTAAAAGAAAACAGAAAACTCTCTGACATGTCACAACAATGTCTTTTTGGATGTACCTCATAGCTTAATGAAACTAAAAACAAAAATAATCAAATGGGACCAAATTAAAAGCTTTTCACAGCAAAGGAAACCACCAATAAAATGGAAAGACAACCAATAGAATGGGAGAAAATATTTGCAAACAAATCAACCAACAAGGGATTAGTCCCCAAAATCAGCTCATGCAGCTATATGTCAAAAAACAAACAAGCAAATAAAACCCAATTAAGAATGGGCAGAGATTCTAAATAGACGTTTCTCCAAAGAAGATATACAGATGGCTAAAAAGCACATGAAAAGATGTTCAACACTGCTAATTATTAGAGAAATGCAAATCAAAATTACAATGAGATATCATTTCACACCAGTTCAGGATGGTCATCATCAAAAAGTCTCCAACAATAAGTAACTGGAAATGGTATGGAGAAAAGGGAACCCTGCTGCATTGTTGGTGGGACTGAAAATTGCTACAGCCATTATGGAGAACAGTATGGAAGTTTCTTAAAAAACTAAAAATAGAACTACTATATAATTCAGCAATCCCACTCCTAGGCATATATCTGGAGAAAACCATAATTTGAAAACATACATGTACTCCAGTGTTCATAGTAGCATCATTTACAATAGCCAGGACATGGAAGCAACCTAAATGTCCACTGACAGAGGAATGGATAGGGAAGATATGGTATATATATGCAATGTAATATTACTTGGCCATCAAAAAGAAATATTGCCCTTTGCCACAACAAGGATAGACTTAGAGGTGATTATACTAAAAAAGTTAATTAAGTCAGACAGAGAAAGAGAAATATTATATAATATCTTATACACTACTATATATAAAATATAATCAACAGGGACCTATGGTATAGCAAAGGGAATAATTTTCAATATTCTGTAGTAATCCATATGGGAAAAAAATTGAAAAAAAGAATGGATATATATATAATACTGAATCACTTGGCTGTACATGTGAAACTAACACAGCATTGTAAATCAACTACAGTATACAATAAAACTTAAAAAATCCCAAATTTATCATTTATAGAAATTTATCAATAATTTAGTATATAGATTTTTATATACTTACAGCAGTCACATTTTTCTAAGCAAAGTATTTAATTCAGAAGTCACAAGACATTGATGAATATAACATCATAAAAATTTGAAATTCTACTTGCCAAGAATATTAAATAAAATTAATATAAACAACTTGGGAAATACTTGTAGCAAATATGATAGGGTGAAAATGCATAAATTTCTTAAATAAAATTCTTACAAATCAATTAGCAAAAGACACTAGCTCTATATAAAATGGACAAAGGCACAAATGTTCAATATGTATATATTTTAAGTTGTATTTATTTTTCTAAAGATGTTAACTTCCCTCAAATCAGAGAGGTATAATGAAACAAAAATTATTTTTTTTACAGAGTAGATATAATAAAATATTTTTGGTTCTTGTGAGGCTATATTAAACAACATTCTCTCTCCAAAACTATTGTTGGGAACATTAATTAGCATAATCTTCTTGGAGGGCAACTTGACAGTATTTCCTAATATTCTTAAAACACAATTTATTTTAAAGTGCACGCNAGATCCAACCAGTCCATTCTGAAGGAGATCAATTCTGGGATTTCTCTGGAAGGAATGATGCTAAAGCTGAAACTCCAGTACTTTGGCCACCTCATGCGAAGAATTGACTCACTGGAAAAGACCCTGATGCTGGGAGGGATTGGAGGCAGGAGGAGAAGGGGACAACAGAGGATGAGATGGTTGGATGGCATCACTGACTCAATGGATGTGTCTGAGTGAACTCCGGGAGTTGGTGATGGACAGGGAGGCCTGGCGTGCTGTGATTCATGGGGTCGCAAAGAGTCGGACATGACTGAGCTACTGAACTGAACTGAACTAAAGTTAAACAAATGCACAAGTTTGTAGTTTTCACATAATTCTGAGTAGGAAACTACCAGCAGCCTTCATGCCATATAGCAAAGAGTATCATTCTAGCTCATACAAACACAGGACAGCTAGGCTTTAATTGATCTAGGTAGGGCTTAAGTGGGCTTTTCTCCAGATCATGGGTCAAGTACAATGCCAAATTTCCCAGGTCACATTCTTTTCATAGCCCCAAGTGGACAAGCAGAAACAGTATATGTCTCTAAGGCTTAGGTTCAAAACTGGCAAATGACAATTCCACCCACATTCCATTGCCAATGTAAGGTGTATGTCTAAGTCTATCATCGAGAGAACAAATAAATTTATCTTTGCAAAACATATTTATTTCTTCCATGAATATTTTGAAGATACTTTGATGGAAACATAGATGTAAAGAGAAAAAATATAGTAAATTAAAAAACAAACAGTAATTAGAATCCAAAAACTTTGGGACAATATAAAATGATCTAACATGATTAATTCCCAGGAGAAAAGAGAGAGTAGGGAAAACACAAATATGTGAAGACCAAAGGCCAAGAATTGTCCAAAATAATAGAAGACAACAAATGACATATCCAAGACTGTCAGAGAACAGTAAGCAAGACCATATATATTACCAAAATTGACTCAAGAATAAAAGGAAAATAAATATACTAGTTACCACTAAAGAAATTAAATGATTAGCTTGCTGCTGCTAAGTCGTTTCAGTTGTATCTGACTCTGTGCGACCCCATAGATGGCAGCCCACTAGGCTCCCCCGTCCCTGGGATTCTCCAGGCAAGAATACTGGAGTGGGCTGCCATTTCCTTCTCCAATGCATGAAAGTGAAAAGTGAAAGTGAAGTTGTTCAGTCGTGTCTGACTCTTAGCGACCACATGGACTGCAGCCTACCAGGCTCCTCCATCCATGGGATTTTCCAGGCAAGAGTACTGGAGTGGTGTGCCAAATGATTAGCTTAAAACTTCTTAAAAGGAGACCATTAGATGGGTTCCAAGTGAGTTCAACACACATGCACAAATTACAACAGGTCATTCTAATCTTATATAGATATTACTTAATCATCAAACAAGCAAAAGAGCCAATATAGAAGGATTTCACTGTAACCATCAGTATAAAAGTATCAAAATATTTTTTAAAATTTCTTAGGAATTGAAGGATGGCTTAATATTAAAATATCTGTTGACAAACTAATGAAGAAAGAAAAAGTAATAATCTGCCTGGATAACAAAATATCCTTAGGTTAAATTCAAAAACTATTCCTAATTTTTAAAGCTCTTAAAATTTTAGGAATAAAAGAGAATTGCTTTCCTGACAAAGAATATGTACCATAATTCTAGAGCAGGTAATATTTAACAGTGAAATGTTAGAATTATCTGCTTAAAAGTCAGAAATTAGACACATTTTTCTATGAAGAAGCAAACTGATTTACATGTAAATAATATGGTTATCTATCTAAACGTCTAGGTTATATGCATTTTTAGAATTAAGAATGTTTAGCATACTTTCTACATTTNAGAGCAGGTAATATTTAACAGTGAAATGTTAGAATTATCTGCTTAAAAGTCAGAAATTAGACACATTTTTCTATGAAGAAGCAAACTGATTTACATGTAAATAATATGGTTATCTATCTAAACGTCTAGGTTATATGCATTTTTAGAATTAAGAATGTTTAGCAGACTTTCTACATTTATTATCAATAGGCAAAATACAGTTACTTTATAAACAGCATGTCACAGGTTATTTAAAAATAAAATATAAATAGTATATACCATTTATAAAATAAAAAAATATAAGAACCAAAGAACAACCCTAACAAAAGATATACATATTGTTCATTGGGAAATTTAATTTTAATATTTTCTAAGCAATATTAAAGTAAGCCTAAGTCAATTGAGAAATATACCTATTTTTAGTCAGAAATAAATACCATAAATATATCATTTGTTCCAAAATGGTTAATAAATAAAATTAAAGTTCAGCTTTTCTGTGGAATTTAATATGCTGATTTTAAAATATACATAGAACAACTATGAGATGAGATGTTAACATAGTTTTTTTTTTTTTTAATTTATTTATTTTTAAATTTAACTTTACAATACTCTATTGGGTTTGCCATACATCGACACGAATCCACCACAGGTGCACACAAGCTCCCAATCCGGGTGAACAAGCCTGGGAGAATTTTCCTTCAGGACATCAAAATGTGTTGTGAAACTACAGTAAGTAAATCAGTGTGACATGCCCCAAGGAAGGTAAATAGATCAAAATAGACCCTATAAGCACATTCATGTATACAGAAAATCTGACTCAAGACAGCATACACCACCACACAAACAAGATAGAATGAAATGTCAATAAAAGTATAATATCCAAGGTGGTACTTACTTAGCAGTAAATTTATAATATAGAGATATTTATTTATAAACTAGAAGTAATAAATATAAGTGGATTTAAATCAAAGGTCTGTTTAACTGCATAAATAGAATATATTTAAAACTTAAGAAATACAGTAATATAATAAAATGGCAGATATCTGGAAACAATAAAAAACCATGTGTTTGTTATGCTTGGGGAAGTCATCCACCTTTGGCGGGAGTGAAAAATGGTATAACTGGTTTTGAAACAATTCTGTAATATACAGTACAGCTGAAGATGTGTGTCATGTGATCTAGAAATTTCTCTGTGTGTATAATCTCACTCAAAAGCACAAAGACCCATGTTTAAAAATGTGTATTTTAATAGCACTTACGGTAACACAAGCTGAAAACAACCTCAGTAGTCTTCTATGTGATACTACTAGAAATTATAGTATTTTCATAGAATGAAATATAATACAGCACTTAACACAAATAAAAAAGAACTACGTGTATTTGCAGGCTGTATTTCAGAAGCAAGATATATCTGGAAAAAAATTAAATACGGCAAAATATTAAAATTTTGATTCTGGCTATACAGATATATGATTTTATGGAAGTCTATGCTTGTATGAATTATTTTATGATGAAAACACCTTTTCAAAAGCAGTTAGAACTGTGTTAGCCAGAAAGTTAGCTATTTCAATCTGGTCCCAAAGCCACACATTTTCAATGTTTTAAAAAAATTCTGCTTACCAACTGAGAGTATTCCCAAGTATTACATAGGAAACTATTGTTAGATGGAATTCCTGGGACGAACTTTCTAGGTCCAAAAGAATTCTGTGCAAAATACTGAATTCCTCCGTTAGGAATGAATTTTATCTAGAGGCACTCAAAAAAAGAAGGGATTTAAGGGACGACTATTTTAAAAAATCACTTTTTGGCAAAGTTTTGCTTTATTTTCAAATGAGTACTTACCCAAACTCCTATATATAAAGCATATATAAATGGATTGGTTCTGCTCCCACTAAAGACTTTCGTGAACAAAAGGAAACAGCATTCCTTGCAGAAATGGCTGATCCCAGTCTGAGGCAGGGATATATCTGATGAGCCTGGGACCTCTTGCCCAGCGTGAAAAGCCACACAGAGACTAACGGTGTCCCATCAAAAGGACACAGGGGACAGTTTGGAGGAGCTCTCACTGGCCTAAATGGGGTATTTGGGAATCATAAAGAATAATGACTTCAGTACATTAAATACATCACAGTCTACTATTTGCTAATGATGCCAAAAGAAACCTAAAACAAAATCAACAACCCTCAGCGACGACCAGAGAGAGTGACTGGACACAAACATTATTTTGGAAATTCTTAAGGAGTGGGAAAGATGCAAACAAACAAAAACAGGAGTCCCAGATGTCTGCCTCTTTATACATTTTTCTTGGCCCGCCAGACTATGGTTTGAAAATGACTGAAGCAGGACGTGTTTCAGTAGGACACACACATTTTCTCTAAGAATGTCCCAGCAAATGGCTGCTCACACTGCCAGCCTCCGCCAGAGTGAGGGTGGTGGAAGGGAGTCTAATCCCGATCCTCTTAAGATAACCATGAATCCTTAACAGCATTTCTTTTAAGAATACTTTTCCTCAACTACCCCCATAGATGAGGATTAAGAGGTAGAAACTAGCAGTTATAAAATAAATGTTACAATGATGTAATGTCCAGCACAGGGAATATAGTCAATATTTTATGATAAATGTGTATGGTGTGTAATCTATAAAAACATTGAATCACCATGTTGTCCATTTGAAATGAATATAGTACTGCAAATTGACTATACTTCAGTAAATTTAAAAATTAATTTTAAAAAGAATACTTTTCCTTAAAACGAAAGTTTGTATTTCTGAAGTTTGAATACTTTTCCTTAAAGAAAACTAAACTTTGGATTTTGTCCACTAGGTCCTTCTCTCCCATGAGGCATTAAAGATAAGGAGGCTATCCGTCTTCAACATGACCATCTTTCACATGGGTGCAAGCAGCCTTCAGGTGTCCGTCTGTCAGATCCAGGTTATACGCCACCTGTTCCTCCCTTTAACTCTTGACCTTATGACATAGTTTTTGTTCTTATCCCATCTGGATCTACTGGGTATACTATATTTCATTCTATCTTTCTTTCATTTACATAAGCACTTAGAATTAAAGATGAAACTCCCTCCATGTGGAACATGACCAATCAAGCATAATGAGGAATTATTGTTAATATTTGTTAACATGTCCCATATGGGCATTTGGCTGTGTAATCAGGGCACAGAAAAGAAGCTCTGTGCATAACATTTCAGGTTTGGAAATCTGGTGCTACTCAGTAATCACTGCACAGTTTAAGAAAGTTACCAAGAAGGAAGAATGATTTCACCCTCAGGACCTCATCATGGGTGCATTTCACACACATTGCAAGAGGATAAAAACCTGATGTTTGGAATGGCATTTTGTTTTCCTTCACGCCATGCAATTTGTGCCTGAGACCTGATGCTCTATGAGGGATGCTGAGAACACAGCAATTTTCTATATGTACTTCCTGAAAATAATTTGGCAGGCTCTTAGTGGAATAATTACTGTTCTCTATTGCCTTCATGAAAAATTGATTTGCGGTATTTTATTATTTGTTTTTATATGCATAAAATAGAAAACAAGAAAAATATGTAATGGTGACAATTGTAGGGTGGCTGGATATTCTCATTTTGGGAAACTTTAAGCTTTAGGTCAGTTTTAGAAGAGGGCTCACGACCTGCAAAACTTTTCAAAACAACAGTAGGAATTACATGTTTGGTTCCTCAATTTACAATATACTCTAGAAAGATGAGATCCTTTAGGTTTGGGAAGGAAGTAAGAATTGAGAATAAATAAATGTCTCTATAAAGAAGACATCTCATAAACACTGACTATTAAGTTTATTGTTCTCATTATAGCATAAATAAAGGTCACTAAAAAGAAGCCCTTAAGACACTTCCTGAATCATAACTGATTCTGCCCACACTAATTTTTATACAATCTTTCTCATTCTTTCAAGTGTTTAAAATTATTATTTGATGCTGTTTAAGCTCTGTGTTTTTCTAAAATCACCACTCTGCCTTAGGTGGTTAGAAAATGAGAAAGAAGTCTCAGGAAATACACAGCAATAGCAAGAAGAGAGACCAATGGAATATTTGAAGGAATGATGAATGAAAGACTATAGTGTCACAAAACAAGCATAAATATGAATGTTTCATTTATTCAGCAGTTTTTAAAACTAAATGAATACTGTGGGCCAGGTAATGTGCAAAGTGCCTGACATAATAATGGGTAACAAGAAAGTTTTGGTTTTCATGCAGTTTACATTCTAGTGGCAAAGAAAGACATTGAACAAACACATTAAATAAAGACTTTAATTAACTGTAGTTGCTATACATGATATGAAGGTACTTTTTGATTTGTGATGAGAGTGAAAAGTCTAGCATTGATCACATCTAGGGAGGATGGTGACACCAGTCTTGTTTTGGGCAACCAGAGTTAAACAGAGAACAGGGTCTAGCAAGGGGAGAATGGAGACATGTGCATTATTTTATGTATAATAATTCTCCTTCATCCAGAAAGCTGAGAGCCCTGAGAGCAGCTTGGCAGGTTCAGAGAAATGTATCCTGAACAGAATGAAACAGTGACCTAATGTGAGGAGACTTCAGGGACAGGCAGAAGCAGGGCCACCGAGGGCTTTGCAGGCCATGCAAAGTTTTGCCTTAGAAACAGTGCCATCAAAGATTTTAAAGTGACGTGGTTACACATTCAAGTTTAAAATGTCATTTTGGCTATTGGAGATTGAAAGGTGAGATTTTTTTGTGTGTGTTGTTAGTTCTTTCTCTGTTGTAGCTTCAGGTATTTGAGCCTTACTATATCTGTTGGCAGTATCAAGGGAAGAGATTAAATAATTTTGAAGACAAAACAGCTCTTTAAGTCTGTGACCTGAATTACCCTGACATTCTTACTTTGTTCCTGTGCCTCGGCAAATCTGATTTCCTTTAACTGTTAGCAATAACTCCTACGCCTGCTCTTAAGATAATTTGCTTTTTAAGAACCACGTCTCAAAAGTACAGTTGTCAAGTGCAGTTATGAATGGTAAGGAGGGAACAAAATTATCATTTATGCAGATGATTTGATTGTCTCCCTAGAAATTCAAAGCATCACTTAAAAAAAAAACCACGATAAGAACTAAAAAGAGTACTCAGAAAGAAGGCAAGATACAGATACATCTTCAAATAGTCAATACATTTTCTACACATTAGCAGTAACCAAGTAGGAAAAAAAAAGATAAAGACACTCTATAATAATCAAATACATTGTAGTGGGTTGAATGGTGGCCCCTTAAAAAATAGGTCTAGCCAGAACCTGTGAAAGTGATCTTATTAGAAGAAGTGTCTTTGCAGATAAATCTTGAGATGAGTTTACCTGGATTACTTGTGGATGTGTTTAGTCAGTCATGTCTGACTCTTTGCAACCCCATGGACTATAGCCTGCCAGGCACCTCTGTCCATGGGATTCTCCAGGCAAGGATACTGGAGTGGGTTTCCATTTCTTTCTCCATGGGATCTTCTTGACTCAGGGATCGAACCTGGGTATCCTGCATCTCCTGTATTAGCATGTAGATTCTTTACTGTCTGATCCACCAGAAAAGTCCTAAATCCAACTACAGTATTCTTACAAGAGACAGAAGAAAAAAAAGATGTGAACAGAAAAGGGTGAGGGCCAAAGTGAAGAGAGACAGAGATTGGCATGACGCATCCATAAACCAAGGAACTCCCAGAGCTACCAGAAGATGGAAGAGGCAGGGAGTCCTCTTCCCTTGAGACCATGGAGGGAGTGCATTCCTCCTGTCACCTCAGTTTTAGACTTTTAGCTTCCAGAATAAATTTCTATGGTTTCAAGCTATCAAGATTATGATAACTTGCTGCATTATCCACAGGGAACTGATACAGCACTCAAGACCCTTAACTCTTCTTCTCCTATGTTCCTAATTCCAGTAAAGAGAGAAACTACCCTCTTTTTTGGAGCATGGATTGATTATCTGGTTGCTGTCTCTTTGGGCTTCCCTGGTGGTCCAGACAGTAAAGAATCCACCTGAAATGCAGGAGACCTGGGTTCAATCCCTGGATCGGGAAGATCCCCTGGAAAAGGGAATGGCAACCCACTCCAGTGTTCTTGCCTGGAGAATCCTATGGACAGAGGAGTCTGGTAGGCTACAGTCTGTGGGGTTGCAGAGTCGGACACAACTGAGTGATGAAGCATAAGCATGTTTCTTGGCTACAGGAACTGAATGAACCAATGTGCAGCTAAAATTATTCTCATCTCAAAACCTGATGCTCTAGGTTTGGTGGTTAGTTAGTGTTAGTCGCTCAGTCGTGCCCGACTCTTTGCANCACAACTGAGTGATGAAGCATAAGCATGTTTCTTGGCTACAGGAACTGAATGAACCAATGTGCAGCTAAAATTATTCTCATCTCAAAACCTGATGCTCTAGGTTTGGTGGTTAGTTAGTGTTAGTCGCTCAGTCGTGCCCGACTCTTTGCAACCCCATGGACTGCAGTCCACCAGGCTCCTCTATCCATGAGATTTTCCAGGCAAGGATACTGGAGTGGGTCGCCGTTTCCTTCTCCAGGGGATCTCCCAACCCAGGGATCGAACCTGGGTCTCCTGCACTGCAGGCAGATTCTTTACTGACTGAGCTACAAGGGAAGCCCAAGTTTTGTGGAGATGTCACCAACTCTATAATGAGGATTCTCATACTTCCCTATGGAGGTCCACATGGTGAAAAACTGAGGTCTCCTGCTGGCAATTAGCTCCTATTTGCAAGCCGTGTGAAGGAGTCATCCTGGATCGAGTTCCTCCAAGCACAGCTGAGCCTCCAAATGATCCACGTCGAGTGGATACTTGACACTTCCTCAGAGACTCTGAACCAGGACTATTAGGCTAAGCCACTTCTGAATTCCTGAACCAAAGACTGGGAGAAAATACTTCTGATTTTAGCTACTAAATGTAGGAATAATTTATGTTTTAGTAGATAGTTAGCTTAACTTCCTTGCCTCCTCTTTTGTTTATGTCTCTCCTTTTCTCCATTAATTCTCCTTTCTGCTCCTCCTCGTCTCTTCCTTTTACCCTGTTCCCCCTTTTATATACTTCTGACTTCCCATCATCATCTCTCTTTTCTTTTGTCTTCCCTTACCACTCTCCTCCTCCCAACTTCCCTTCCTCTATCAGAAAGTTATAATGAACGCTTACTTCATGCTGGGTGTCCCAAAGCTATCGACATTAAAAACACAGTCCTGCCCTCAAAAGTGAAAGTGAAGTCGCTCAGTCGTGCCCGACTCTTTGTGACCCAATGGATAGTAGCCTGCACCAAGCTCCTCTGTCCATGCGATTTTCAAGGCAAGAGTACTGGAGTGGGTTGCCATTTCCTTCCCCAGGGTATCTTCCCAACCCAGGGATCAAACCCAGGTCTCTCACATTGTAGACAGACACTTTACTGTCTGAGCCACCAGGGAAGTCCCAGTTGGGTTTGTGTTCATAACCCAAATCTCATTGGATTATGGACACAAAACAGATAATTTCAACAGCACTTTTTTTCTTGTATAATACTTTCGTAAAGTGGGAGCACAGGGGAGGAAGAGTCTAATTCACTTTGAGGTTCACCAGAGGGATGGAGACAAACAGTGGAGGTGTCCAGGAAGGACTCGTCATTTTTACCAAGGTAAAAACATTTACAAAGATCATGAGGGCATGAGAGAAGGATCAATTCAGGGAACTGATAGTAATTCTGCTCTTGCTAAAGCACAAGGTATTGAAGACAGAGTAAGAGATTAAATTATCATTTCATCCTGAACTAAATAGTCAGACAGTGATACCATAAAATCTATGGTATCCAGTAGTCATGTATGGATGTGAGAGTTGGACTATAAAGAAAGCTGAGCATTGAAGAATTGATGCTTTTGAACTGTGGTGTTGGAGAAAACTCTTCAGTGTCCCTTGGACTGCAAGGAGATCCAACCAGTCCAGCCTAAAGAAAATCAGTCCTGAATATTCATTGGAAGGACTGATGCTGAAGCTTAAACTCCAATACTTTGGCCAGCTAATGTGAATAACTGACTCACTGGAAAAGACCTTGACGTTGGGAAAGATTGAAGACAGGAGAAGGGGATGACAGACAGTGAGATGGTTGGATAGCATCACTGACTCAATGGAAATGAGTTTGAGCAAGCTCCAGGAGTTGGTGATGGACAGGGATACCTTGCGCGCTGCAGTCCTTGGGTCGCAAAGAGTTGGACTCGACTGAGTGACTGAGCTGAACTGATACTAGAAACAGTTTAGACTTGAACTACTTACATAAAGTTCTCTGAGCCTGGCTTTGCTCACCTTAAAGCATGAGTATATTGCCCATCTCAAAGTTGTGTGATAATCTGAGAAAACCTTATAGGATGCCTGACATAGTGGGCGCCCAGTTTGTGCTTCCCTTCCTCCATCATCATACCTTTAAGACTTTAGACCTCAAATCACCCTTTAACATCTACTCTTCATTATAAGAACGTTGAAAGAATAACACTATGAGATATAAAATAAAGCACTAAGATTTATTTCTCTATCAATACATGTCAAAATGAATGTTTCCCCCCTTTCAGTGGTCACCACTTGGGTAATTAATAGGTTTCTTTTAACTTTATATCATTTAACCTTGGAGAGAAAATGGCTGGAGGATGGGAGGGAAAGAAATCACTTTTCTGAGACTTTTTGCCATAAGAGCCTCTCTTCCTGAGTACAGTGATCAAGGATCTTGCTACAGTTTAGTGCATCCAGAATGTTCATACTGAAAGCATTTCCTCTGGATAGTGATGCCCCTGAGAGGAATGAATTCCAGGTTAGCACATCCCTTCTTTATTAGAATTCACTACACTTGCATTTGAAGTCCAATGTGACTGCCTAGCCTTTTGAACTTTTCGGAAGAGGAGGTGTTGCGTGAATACCAGAAATTCTTAGATTTTCTGTATGAGATACTTGTTCAGAAGACTTTATATGTATGCCTCATCTTTCCCTCAGATGCTGTTCCCAATTCTTAGTTTCAACTATTTTTACTCCAGTTTCCCCACCCCCCACCCCAGATCTGGCTTCTCCATCTTATGTCTGCTTAAGATTTTAGTTTTCTGGCTATCAGCCACTCAGTCTCATTTGAAAGGAATCTTAAAACTCTGTACGTTTCCCAATCAGGTGCAGAGTTTAATGTGCTGAAGTTTTCCTTAGATTGTGTTTGTTCTTCTCTTATCCCTTGTGGATGAGGACATGTGGAAAATGTTAGCTGAGGTTCACATAGTGGGTTTTGGGGAGATCTGACTATGACATCTGTCACTATGCTGCTTGCTGCCTTAACTCAGTTGATTGGCTGGCAGACATAGAGGTATGGAGAGTGGAATTGTACCCCTCTGCACAGATGTATAGGGAAAAGCAATATGAAAAATGATTATGTCCAATCCCTTCATTGCAGATGGGTAAAAAATTGAGACCTAGGACACTAGATATTCCATCCAAAATCTTACTTAGAAGCAGAGGGAATAAAAGTCTTGGTTATTTTTGTCTCTAATTTTCAACTACATTCTTTGTAAGTGTGCAGAAAAATATGTTTTGAAGGAAATAAAATACATTTTGCAGTTAGACATAAGGTCTTTGATCCCAAGTCTGCTCCCTTCTGGGGAAGTGACCTTGTGCATGGAGTGTAAATAATCTATGTACAGCACTTTGTACATTACAGACCCTCAATAAAAGTTAGCTTGACCATTGACCAGGAGAATGCTTGAAAAAGAACTCTGAGTTACACACTGCCAAACGGATATAGGACATGACAATCCATTGTGCTAATGGATTAACAGAGTTCTGTCTGGAAGCCTTATGAATGCTTGCTGGCAGCCTCTTCTGTAACGGCTGATTGTACTCTGGATGTGGAAATGGATTGGTGGCATGCCTACCGTGCATTTATATTCAACATAAAATAATCAGATTGAACAATGTAAGTTCTTTGTACTATCCTCAGAGAGAAAGATCTTGAAATCTGGACAGGGCCAACACTTTTCTTTCCTTTGAGAGGGAATCTAGGCTACAGCCAAAACTTTTGGGAGAAGAGTAACTTTTCAGGGTATCTGGAGGCAATGTCATTCTCCCGGCAAACAACTTGCAAGTGTATTCATAGGAAAATGAATTCCTCTGGCCCTTTATCCTTCAACCTTTGCATAGGACCTAATAGTTCATGGAGCACTTTAGTGTTTATAGGCTCATTTTTCATTCTCAAAATGATAATGTTAACAGGGCAAAGAGAATTATCCTTTCTGTTTACAAACAAGAACATTCTTCAGCAAGCATCTGCATTCTTAGAGTATGTCAGAGACCCTCACAATGCATGTTCTTCAGTTGTTTTTTACACTGTCATGCCTGTGAGCCCAGCTGTTTGTTTAAGCTTCCCTGACCTGCATCTACCAGCTTCTCTACCACACCTCCTGCATCCATCCCTCCACCTCACATTTCAAACACAGTAACCACAATGAACACTTGACCTCAGATCACTCTACAGCTGGTTGTAGTGTGGATAAAATGAGTGAATACAGATTTAAATGTTTCAGATAGTGACCAGGTTGCAAATGGATCATAAGAAATGTTGCATTTTTTTACTCCTTTCCTGCTCCCTGTATCTAGAAAATCCATTTGAGCCTTCTTTGCTTTTCTCTCTTAAACATCCTTCAAGACATCCAGGGAGCACTTTTCTTTAGTGAAACATTCAATTACTCCATATAAGCTGAGTTACCTGGCCTTGTATGTTTTCACACTACTTTCCATTATTGTGATCCTAGTGCTTATTATAGTTTCTAATGGTCTATTATTTTTTCCAACTTCCTTCTTGGATTCGAATATAGATCTGTTTTGTTCTGTGTCTTGTTCATATTCATATGCTTGTGTCTTTTTAGCATCTATACACTTGTGACCAGTCTAGTGCCTCTTGTTGTCGTTCAGTTGCTAAGTCGTGTCTGACTCTTTGCGACCCCGTGGACTGCAGTGCACCAGGCTTCCCTGTCCTTTGACATCTCCTGGAGTTTTCTCAAACTCATGTCCATTGAGTCAAGTGATGCCATCAAACCATCTCACCCTCTGTTGCCCTCTTCTGCCCCTGCCTTCACTTTTTCCCAGCACTTTTGGTCTTTTCCAATGAGTCAGCCCTTTGCATCTGGTGATCAAAGTATTGGAACTTCAGCATCAGATCTTCCAGTGAATATTCAGGACTGATTTCCTTTAAGATGACTGGTTTGATCTCCTTGTTGTCCAAGGGACTTTCAAGAGTTTTCTCTAGTACCACAATTAAAAAGCATCAATTCTTTATCACTCAGCCTTCTTTAGAGTCCAACTCTCACATCCATGCATGGCTACTGGAAGAACCATAGCTTTGACTATATGGACCTTTGTTGGCAAAGTGATGGCTCTGCTTTTTAATATGCTGTCTAGGTTTAAAATGGCTTTCCTAAGAAGCAAGCATCTTTTAATTTTGTGGCTGCAGTCACTGTCTGCAGTGATTTTGGAGCCCAAGAAAATAAAAACTGTCACTGTTTCCACTTTTCCCCTTCTATTTGCCATGAAGTGATGGGACTGGATGTCATAATCTTAGTTTCAGAAACTCCTTGGCTTGACTTAAACTATCTTTTCATCATCAACCAAACTAGAAAGTTATTGAGAAAGAGACTGCATCTCAATCCCTTCAAATGCATCCATCTAGCCCAGGGCCTCAACTTATTGGGCATTTGATCTTTATTTTATATCAGGCCCTAATTAGCTTTCTATCACAGGTACCCATAAGAGTCAGACAGCCTCATGTTCCACAGAGACTTCTGTGTTGCTTTTCTCAGGCACGGAGGTCATGGCCAGATATCTTGGTATCTTCTAGTGGGAGGAACCAAATACCTTCAGTTTCCTTCCCACTGGGAGAGACAAAGTTCACAAAGTGTACATCCTCTCTTCTTTACTTCTTTCACAAGCAGAAAGTACATGCCCGGGGCTCCTTCTGTTCACCATCACACGGTTGAGTCTTGGTACTCACTTGACTTCCCATGAAGGAGATTAATTAGCCGTGAACCCAGCTTGTGCCCAGGCTCCCTGATTTAGGTTCAGTCATGGTAGTTTTAGGACTAACTAGAGACAATGCAATTGATTCAGAACATATGTGGGCTTCTCAGGAAATCCTCTGTAGAAGTCATCAATAATAATAATTAAGAAACTCTCTGCTTGTAGGTTGACATATATATAATTACGTGAGTGATTTCGGCTTTAAACATAAATGTGCTTCCTGTTTGGGATCCCAAAACAATCTGTGAGCTATCCATCTAACTATTTCTCATAAAAAATGTCAGGAATAGTAAAATGCTTCAAAAAGATTTATGAAAAACTTGGACTTCAGGAAATGTGAAGAGTACATGCATGTTTACGTATTTTCTGTTCCCAAAACTTATCAAAAGGAACCAAAAGTGACAAAAGGATTAAGAAGAAATAAAACATTATTAACCCTGAGCCTAAAACTAAGGAATGGGTACCTTCCAATAAATTACTCTGAAGAATATTTTCCAGACTTAGCTCCATTTGAATCAAACAGAAAAAAAGGACATCACTTGCTAAATTTAGGCAAGCAGAAAATTTGTCTTTGCTAGTAAACAAAGTTGACTTCTAGCTCTAAATTATTTAATTTGTTCTAGAAAGTAGTAGTCAATGACTCTTGTCAAGAAGAATAAATATGTTTAAAGATGACAAAGAAGATAAAATTGTCATTATTTTCTAAGTGTACTTAGAAAAGAAAAATTTAAATCATTTTGAAAAATTAGAACAGAATTTTAAGGAGTCTGATGTTTTGTAATTGACATGTTTTTATTTAAAAGAGAGTGATATAAAGCTTTTAGCTCTCTGTTAATATTTAGACTTAACAATCTATATGTTTGATATGAGTCCAATAAAAATATCAATTGATTTTTTTAGAAATAAGTAGAAAAATAAGAATGAATATTAAAGGCTGCACAATGGGACTAAAGAGACACTTAGACTAACCTAAATATTTAGGTGTGCTTTAATGCTGTAACAAATCTGTTTCATTCTGGTCTACAAATAGACAGAGCTGTTCAATCGAAGTCTATCAAGAAACTATATATGTGTGCAGACATAATATATGATAAAGAAAGCATGTCAAGTCGGTGTAGACAAGAATAATAAGGGGTGTTTGGATAACTGATCAACCATTTGGTTAAAAAAAAAAGATTAAGCTATACCTTCTAGCTCCCATTTACCTTAAATTAATTTTTGAAGTTAAATATGAGCACCACAAGAGTAGTGTTAGAAAATAGGGCAAGGCCTTTATAAGAAAAGGTGACCCAAAGTTCTTGAAAGAAAAAAATATTAATTTGACTAAATAATAATTTGAAAGGATTTCTTTGTCATAAAGCTATAATCTAAGTACAAAGATGAACGTAAAATTAGAGACAATCATTTGCAGTATATGAAGAAAAAGGAGTTAATTTATGTGATGAATATGTATTAGGATGTTTTAAAATCTTGATGTATAAAATCACAAATCACCAAGAAAAATGACTCAAATCGCAAAAGCAAACTGAAAAATGACATAACTGGGCAGTCTTCATATCCAAGAATTGTGAACAATTCATGGAAACCACAAGCATGGAAAGATGGTCAGTCTCAGCTATTAACTCAAAACTCTCAGCTACCACTTTTCAAAGATTACCAAAGATCAAGTAATCTGATAGTGCAGAATATTGTTAGAATAGTTGTAAAAGCATAAAGTGCTTCAGACTCTTAGTGAAATGTTTTAAAATTATGTTTGAAACTGAATACGTTTTGATCAACAATGTTATCCTTAGAAACTGATTCTGTACGTTAAATTTATAGGAATTCAAAATCTTTCATAAAAGAATATACAGTGTTGTTCTATTTGTGTATACTTA
>SJYV01002867.1:0-15649 GCA_006410875.1 Neotragus pygmaeus | reverse complement strand
TGGAAAAGACTCTGATGCTGGGAGGGATTGGGGGCAGGAGGAGAAGGGGACGACCGAGGATGAGATGGCTGGATGGCATCACGGACTCGATGGACGTGAGTCTGAGTGAACTCCGAGAGATGGTGATGAACAGGGAGGCCTGGCGTGCTGTGATTCACGTGGTCACAAAGAGTCAGACACGACTGAGGACTGAACTGAACTAAACTGATGATCACATGGTTGGCTTTGTCTGAGTCTAGTGATATTTCTTCACTACCTCTTGGAAATTTTTCAATTAAATCTTGCCCTGCAGATTTCTGGAACATCGTACTCAGTTCCTTTCATAGATAAAGGGCATTAGAAAGTTTCTGTTTTATTATGTTTTAATTTTAGTAACACATCTTTGAGGTAATGTGTAAATTTCATCTTGAGTGTTAATTTGAATAACAACATCTACAGATGTTGTCTTCTGGATTTGTGGTGATAATCCTTTTTTTGGTAATAGTTATCACAAGTTCATACAGTCACACACACACATATATATATACACATACATTAATGCATATGTAGGTATATGATGTTTCAGAATATTTTGACTTGTTTATGCAAGGCAGTGCTTTTCAACATTTCTTAAGAGATTAACCCTGACACTCTGTATTTGGTAGCCTGAGGATCTGAGGAGATACTCCATGTCCAAGAGCAAAGAAGCCCCAGCGAGACAAAAGGAGGGGCAAATTCGCATTTAGAATCAAACCCCATTCCTGCCAGAGACGCTCAGAGGGCTCAAACAAACCTTGTGGGCACGAGGTCCCAGGGACGCCACAAAGACCGAGACAGAACTGTGTCTGAGTGTCTCCCGTGGAAGTACGGGTCGGCGGTGGTCTGCCGCAGGGACACAGGCTCTGGGTGCGCCAGACTTGGGTATGGCATAAGCCCTCTTGGAGGAGGTCACCATTAACCCCACAGTAGAGCTGCCAGAACTTACACTGGACCGGGAAATAGTCTCTTCGAGGGCCCAGCAGGCCCAGGAGCAGGCCCAGGAACAGGTCCAGGCACCAGGACCCAGCAGAAGGGAGCAGTGCCCCCACAGTAGACTGTCCCGGATTTGCTTGTGGGTGTCCGGGAGTCTGTGGCTGAGGCGTGGGTTGGTGGAGGCCTGCTGCAGGGTTGGGGGTTCAGAGTGTAGCAGTACATGCATGGGATGTTTTGAAGGAGGTCTCCATTAACTTCGTTACCTCCACCACAGTTTGGCCCCAGGTAAATAGCAGGGAGGGAACACAGTTCCCCCCATCAACAGAAAATTGGATTAACAAATTACTGAGTATGGCCCCGCCCATCAGAACAAGACCCAGGTTCATCCTCAGTCAGTCTATGCCATCAGGAAGCTTCCATAAGCCTCTTGTCCTTCTCCAGCAGAGGGCAGACAGACCAAAAACCACAATCACGGAGAACTAACCAATCTAATCTCATGACCCACAGCCTTGTCCAACTCAGTGAAACTATGAGCTGTGCTACGTAAGGCCTCCCAAGATGGACGGGTCATGGTGGAGAGTTCGGACAAAATGTGGTCTACTTGAGAAAGGAGTGGAAAACCACTTCTGTATTCTTGCCTTGAGAACCCCATGAACAGTATGAAAAGGCAAAATGATAGGACACTGAGAGATCAACTCCCCAGGTCAGTAGGGGCCCAATATGCTACTGGAGATCAGTGGGGAAATAACTCCAGAAAGAATGAAGAGGTGGGACCAAAGCAAAAGCAATACCCAGCTGTGAATGTGACTGGTGATGGAAGCAAGCTCTGATGCTGTAAAGAGTGATATTGCATAGGAATCTGGAATCCACGTAATCCATCCATGTTAGGTCCATGAATCAAGGCAGATTGGAAGTGATCAAACAGGAGATGGCAAGACTGAACATCAACATTTTAGGAATCAATGAACTAAAATGGACTGGAATGGGTGAATTTAACTCAGATGACCATTGTATCTACTACTGTGGACAGGAATCCCTTAAAAGAAATGGAGTAGCCATCATGGTCAACAAAAAATTCTGAAATGCAGTACTTGGATGCAATCTCAAGAACGACAGAATGATCTCTGTTCATTTCCAAGGCAAACTGTTCACTATCATGGTAATCCAAACCTATGACCTGACCATTAATGCTCAAGAAGCCCAAGTTGAATGGTTCTATGAAGACCTGCAAGACCTTCTAGAACTAACACCCGCAAAAGATGTTCTTTTAATTAAAGGGTACTGAGATGCAGAAGAAAGAAGTCAAGAAACACCTGGAGTAACAGGCAAATATGGCCTTGGAGTACAAAATGAAGCAAGGCAAAAGCCAATAGAGTTCTGCCAAGAGAATGCACTGGTCATAGCAAACACCTTCTTCCATCAACACAGGAGAAGTCTCTACACATGGACATCACCAGATGGTTAACACTGAAATCAGATTGATTATATGCTTTGCAGCCAAAGATGGAGAAGCTCTATACAGTCAGCAAAAATGAGATTGGGAGCTGACTGTGGCTCAGAACATGAACTCCTTATTGCCAAATTCAGACGTAAAATTTAAAAAGTAGGGGAAACCACTAGAGCATTCACGTATGATCTAAATCAAATCCCTTATGATTATACAGTGGAAGTGAGAAATCGATTTAAGGGCCTAGATCTAATAGATAGAGTGCCTGATGAACTATAGACGGCGGTTCATGACACTGTACAGGAGACAGGGAGGAAGACCATCCCCAAGGAAAAAAATTGCAAAAAAGCAAAATGGCTGTCTGAGAAGGCCTTACAAATAGCTGTGAAAAGAAGGGAAACCAAAAGCGAAGGAGAAAAGGAAAGATATTGAATGCAGAGTTCCAAAGAATAGCAAGGAGAGATAAGAAAGCCTTCCTCAGTGATCAATGCAAAGAAATAGAGGAAAACAAGATGTGAATACGGTAAAAAAAAAAAAAAAAGATGTAATAGGTACAATGGAACATTCCTCAAACATTAAATATATATATATATATAATACGATTTGCTGCAATGTGGATGGACCTAGAGATGATCATTCTATGTATCTGAATATTGAATGCCAGTTGCTCAGTTGTATCCAACTCTTTGCAACCCACCAGGCTCCTCTGTCCATAAGATTCTCCAGGTGAAAATACAGGAGTGGGTTGCCATTTCCTTCTCCAAGGGATCTTCCTGACCCAGAGATTGAACCCAGGTCACCCACATTGCAGACAGATCCTTTACTGTCTGAGCCGCCAGGAAGCCCATGATAAGAAAGATAAGTAGCGTGTGGATTCTAAAATACAACACAAATGAATTTAGCTGCAGAACACAGACTCACAGACATAGACAGTGTGCTTGTAGTTGCTCAGTGGAGGGAAAGAGAAGGATTGGGAGTTTGGGATTAACAGAGAGATAAAAACTATTGCATACCAGATGGATATACAAAAAGGACCTACTGTAAAGCACAGGGAACTGTATTCAATGTCCTGGGATAAACCATAATGGAAAATGATATGCAAAATAATATATATGTGTGTGTATAAACTCACACATATATACATGTGTGTGTGTGAATAACTTTTCTGTAGAGCAGAAAGTAAAACGGTATTGTTAATCAACTATAATCCAACATAAAATAAAAATTGTTTCTTGAAGTCCCCAAATACAAAACTTGTGGAATCAGAGGTGCTTACTCCAATCACAGAGACTGTAAACCATCTTAATATGAACCAAGCTCATGAACATGCATTCTGTAATCATTACTCCTAGATTGCATCTGGTACATACAAAGTTCCACCTTATGTACATCCTGGGAAAAATTCCACAGGGACTCCAGTATCACAGAGGTGTGGAGTAGTGAGGTCCATGAGGATTCTGACATTGAATCAGCTACCAGCTCCTGTACCCTGGACAGCCTGCTGCCTGAGGCTCACCTTGTCACTATCACACAGTCAACTCTACTAAACCTTTGGTTCTGTTTTACTCAACTACAGAAAGAGTCCCTGAGACCAGATCCATCCTCATTGCCATGGAATCAAGATCAACAACACAAAGACGACTTTCCTGGTTCCTGAGTAACATGATCCTTCACTCTTCACACTCACACTCTCTCTCTCATCTCATCTCTGCTAGTCACTAATCCAATCCTGTTTGATGGTATTTGATTTCTGAGGGTTTAAATAAACTGATTTAACGTCATCCCTGCACGTGTGTGTCTGTGCAAAAGTCACTTGATTTAAAACACACAAATATAGGCATTAAATTTAACTGTCCAAAAATATATGCCTTTAAGAGGATGGATGGACTTCCCTGGTAGCTCAGCTGGTACAGAATCTGCCTGCAGTGCAGGAGATGTGGGTTCGATCCCTCAGTTGGGAAGTTCCCCTGGAGAAGGGAACGGCAACCACTCCAGTATTCTTGCCTGGAGAATCCCATGGACAGAGGACTCTGATGGGATACAGTCCATGGTGTTGCAAAGAGTCAGACATGACTGAACAACTAACACTTTCACTTTCATGAGAGAGATTCATCAGAGACAATATTCATCTGGAGGATTAACTAGAGATGTCCTAGAGGTGTCCATGGGAGAAGGAGAAAAGGAACTAATCCATCAATGGACAGGAGCCAGGATTATGGATGCTCTTGCTCTAGTGAGAGGGACCGTCAGGTGAAGAGAGATGTCCCCAGAAAGCATCTTACTCATTACAGGGAAAGAAAATCGTGTTCGGATTTACTAAGATGTATGCACAGAAAGTGTCAGAGGACATTGATCATAATTGAGGGAAAATGCCTCTTCTGACAGCACCAACATTTCTGCAACTGAGCTGAAGGACTCATACTTCTTAACGACTGCAACAGAAGGCATCAAAGATGTGGCAGCAGCTGACGCTTGGGAGCAAAGGGAGGCATCTGTAACTGATCCACATTCACAGGATTCAAAGATGCTCTCCCAGCCAGTTATGGTTCAAAGAGCTGCTGCTGCTAAGTCACTTCAATCGTGTCTGACTCTGTGCGACCGCATAGATGGCTATGGCTAGCCCCCCAGAATACTGGAGGGGGTTGCCATTTCCTTCTCCAGTCAAAAAGCCGCAGACACTAGCATTTCCAGGGACCGATCATTCCCACAGCAATGGGCAGAGTGCACTGAGCAAGGTATTTAGAATCCGAAAGACCTAGCGAGCACTCAAGATATAGGACTTATGGGGCTCTCCTGTGGTCCAGTGGTAAGGAATCCACCTGCTTTGCAGGGGCCTCATGTTCCATCCCTGATCCTGGAAGATCCCACACGCCACGGAGAAAGTAAGCCCATGCCTGACAACTACAGAAACGTGTGTGCCCAGGGCCCGTGCTCCCCAAGTAGAGAAGCCGCCACAGTGAGACGCCTGCATACTGTAATCAGAGAGTAGCCCCTGCTCGCCTCAGCTCGAGAAAGCCAGTGCAGCGGCTAAGATTCAGAGCAATCAACAATAACAAACAACTATTTTTTTTCTCAAAAACATAAAGATATAGAACTTATTTAAAAGGTTGGACAAAAGTTTAAAAATCTGCTCCAAGTCCTAGGTAAATAATACTAGACCTGATGATATGTTACCGAATAAATGTTTTACTTCCTACATAGTCATGACCTCCAAATGGGCTACAACTGGTCAATGTCAAGGGTACCAGGGATAAATGTTTCCATGGCTTAGTTCATAGTAATGGCGGTCAAGGGCTTTCTTTAAGTTCTCCTGCTTGTAAAGCAGAGGGTATGCAGTTGGAGCTCTGACTCTGGTCTTCACAGTACTTCTGCAAATGCTGGATTGGATGGACAGATAGACATACAGGCAAGAGAACACAGTTTTGGGGTGAATCAGTTAATGGCTATTGAAAGTCAAGACCTGGCATAAACAAGTCATAAACTGTGAAATAGCATATGCATGCATGTGTGTATATATATACATGCATATAGACATATATGTATATTTGTTTTTTCAATATTAATAGGAAAAAACAAATTATCATCACAAATCCAACAGATAAATATCATGGGCTAACGAGAAACATATGTATGTTATTAGAATCAATTAGAATTAATAATTATTAATGATTATTAATTAGAATTAATAACCAGGTGAAATGTAGACACAGTACTTGAAAGACATGGAACTAAAATTGACGTGGTGAACAGAAGACTTCTACTGTCTTTTCTCTATTAAAGAAATTGAGTAGAACATTCCATAAATTTGGTGGTCAAGGATATTTAATTGAAAACTATCAAACAAGTCAAGAAGAAATATCACTAAACTTACAGAAAGTCACAGGTAGGTACAGGATCACATAAGTTCATACTAAATTATTTTCCATCTTAATTTGCTATTTAACCTCCTAGACAGAATTAGGTTCTTCTAAGAGTTTTGTTTAAATTCTATATACCAAAATAAATAAATAAATTCTATATACCCAGAGAAAAGCACAATTCTAAAATGTACAACACCCTAATGTATAGATGTCAGAGTTGGACTATAAAGAAAGCTGAGTGCTGAAGAACTGATGGTTTTGAACTGTGGTGCTGGAGAAGACTCTTGAGAGTCCCTTGGACTGCAAGGAGATTCCAGTCCATCCTAAAGAAAATCAGTCCTGAATATTCATTGGAAGGACTAATGCCGAAGCTGAAACTCCAATACTTTGGCCACCTGATGCAAAGAGCTGACTCATTGGAAGAGACCCTGATGTTGAGAAAGATTGAAGGCAGGAGGAAAAGATGAGGACAGAGAATGAGATGGTTGGATGGCATTACCAACTCAATGGACATGAGTTTGAGCAAGCTTCAGGAGCTGATGATGGACAGGGAGGCCTGGCATGCTGCGGTCCATGGGGTCGCAAAGAGTTGAACACGACTGAGCAACTGAACTGAACGGAACTGAACTCGAATGTTCACAATAGCAGTCTTTAAGATACCAGGACTGGGAGCTACCTAAAAATCCATGAACAGAGGAATGAAAAAAGAAGTGGTATATAAATATGTGTGTGTACATATTTATATACCACTTCTTTTTTCATATATATATCTTTATATATATATATCTTTTTTATATATAGACACAATAGACTATTACTCAGCCTGTTGCAGAAATGCAGATGGACCCACACACTATCACACAGCATGAAGTTAAAGCAAAACACTGTATAATAATGCATACATGTGAAATTGAGAAAAATAATGCACATGAATCTATTTCCAAAATAAAAGTAATGACCATAAATGTAAAAAAAAATGTATGGACACCAAGGGAGCAAGGGGGTGGGATGAACTGGGAGACTGGGATTGACACATATACACTACTGATTTAATGTATAAACTAGATACTTAATGAGAAACTAGTGCACAGGAAATTCTACTCAATGCTCTGTGGTGACCTAAATAGGCAGGAAATCCGAAAANATATATTCCCTTGCCCTCACACAGGAATTGACATTTGACAACTAAAGAATCTACACTGACCCACCATAATCACCCAAAGACCATAGTTTACACCAGAGTTCACTCATAATTTTGTATATTCTATGGTTTTGGACAAGTGTTTAATGACATGCATCCATCATTATGGCTTCATATAGAGTATTTTTACTGCACTAACATCCTCTATGCTCTGTCTATTCCTTTTTTTCTCCATCACAGTTCCCAGCAACTGCTCATCTGTTTACTATCTCTATAGTTTTGCCTTTATCAGAATGTCATATAGTTGTAATTGTACAATGTGTAGTCTTTTTATATTAACTTCTTTCCCTTAGTAATATGTATTGAAATTTCCTCTATCTTTTTTGGTCGCTTGATAGGGTCATTACTATTTAGCACTGAATACTATTTAGCATTACTATTTAGCTCATTGTCTGGTTGTGCCACAGTTTATTTATCATTCAGCTACTGAACGACAGCTTGGTTGTTTCAGGCTTTGGCGATTATAAACAAAACTGCTGTGTGCAGGTTTTTGTGTAGATTTCAGTTTTCAATTCCCTTACGTAAATAGTAAGGAGTAAGATTGCTGGATTATATAGTAAGAGCATGTTTATTTAGTTTTGTTAGAAACTTCTAAATTGTCTTCTGAGTTGACTGTTATGCTGTTGTGTATTTACCAGTGATGAATGAGAGTTCTCGTTTCTCCACATCCTCACCAGCCTTTGATATTGTTGTTGGCCTGATTTTGGCTATTGAAGTAGGTCTATGGTGGTATCACTTTTTTTTTAGTTTGCATTTCCTTGATTGTATATGGTATGCAGCATCTTTTCTATGCTTGTTTGTGCATNGGAATCCTACAGAACACACATTCTTTACGATGTCCATGTAGGTAAAAGTTTGCAACACATTGTACTGAACTCAATCTCTAGTCTGTTCCTTGGGTTCCAACCTGGCATTAGCTATGATAAGAGTAGGGTGTTGCGGGGCAGGGGTGGGGGGAATCTTAATTCCCATACAATTGATATTAATAATGAGACATATTGATCAAGGGCCACAGCCAAAGGCTGACTGCCTGAAATAACCACAAGGGAACACACACACACTCAGAAACGGCCTGAAACACACACGGAACTGGAAACAAACAGACACCAACGGATAAATACCAATTCGGGAACAAAAAACCAAAAGTACACAGAGGCGAGTCACAGTGGAAATTCCCTTGTGGAACCTGCCCTCTCTGATGTCTGTGTGATATTTCTTTTCACCAAGAAAGGCCCCTCTTACACACATGGTTGCCAAACTTTGCCCGCTGAGAACAAGAACCTCTGGGGAAACAGCCTGACTCACTCCCTCACCAGCTCTGGCACTGGAGGTTCAGCCAGCATNATGTCTGTGTGATATTTCTTTTCACCAAGAAAGGCCCCTCTTGCACACATGGTTGCCAAACTTTGCCCGCTGAGAACAAGAACCTCCGGGGAAACAGCCTGACTCACTCCCTCACCAGCTCTGGCACTGGAGGTTCAGCCAGCATCGAACACGAAGACCGAGACACTGCAGAAGTTACTCACCAGGGAATGAGGCCCGCTTATGAAAAGAACACGGGAGGATGAAGGGGGAGGAGGAGGAGTTAGGGAGCGTGGGTCTTTGACACTGGAGGGGGACCACATCCTGTAGAAAACCTACAGGTTCCTATAAGGACTGAGGTTTCATTCTGGGTCAGAGCAGCAGGTTAACTCAGGTGATCCAGCTTCCTCATGATGGACACGACTGGATAATTCTCTGTGAGCTACTGACCTCAGCATTGCAGGTGCTTCAGCAGCCTGATTCGTCTTTATCCACCAGATGGAAGGTGTCAACAGCCACCTCTCCCACTGTGACAACCAGAAACACCTCCCTATGCAGGTGACGGCTCTCCCGGGAGCCACAGCACGTCTGGTCAGGAAGCAGTAGCCTAAAAGCAGGCTTAGAAAAGAACTTTCCAGGTCAGGTCAGACCAAAGCTGCTGGTTAAGAACAGAGAAATCCACCCGGGGAACTGGTACGGCAGGAAACTTTTGGAAAGGGGACGGACTTTGAGAAGACCTCCTTCTGAACAGTGTGTGGTTTGAAACCAGAGTGATGGCATCTCTAGTGTCTGGCAAAAGTTTCATCTCCTGCGTTAGAAAATGCAGGTTCACCATTTGAATCAGTTCTAATGAGGTGGAGGAAACTGCAGCCTATTACACAGGGTGAAGTAAGCCAGAAAGAAAAACACCCACACAGTATATTAAGGCATATATATGGGATTTAGATGGTAACGATAACCGTATATGTGAGACAGGAAAAGAAACACAGAAATAAAGAACAGACGTTTGGACTCTGTGGAAGAAGGCGAGGGTGGGATGATCTGAGAGAATAGCATTGAAAGATGTGTATTATCATATATGAAATTGATCACCAGTCCAAGATCGATGCATGAAACCGAACACTCAAACCCAGTGCACCGGGACAACCCTGAGGGATGGGATGGGGAGGGAGGTGGGAGGGGTTCAGGATGGGGTCACATATAACACCCATGGAGATTCATGTCAGTGTATGACAAAAAACACTACGTATTGTAAAGTAGTTAGCCTCCAATTAAAATAAGTAACTTGATTCAAAAACAAAAAAGAAATGCAGGCTCAGGCTCAACACTAAACAAGTTCCATCAGAACCAGCGGCATGTGTCACCTTGTCGGGGTCACTGAGCATCTTCCCCTTTGAGAAGCACTGTGTGGACAAGGTCACCAAGGTAGATCTCAAAAAGTGTGCTTGTGGGACTTCCCTGGTGATCCAGTAGCTAAGAATCTGCCTCCCAGTGCTGGAGACCTCAGCTTCGATCCCTAGGGGGGGACCCCACACGCTGTAAGCTAAGTCCACAGATGCACTACTGAACTTGTGAACTGCTGCAGAGAAGTAACAATTCTGACCCCACGCTGGAGCGCTTTCTTTGACTTGCTTTTCGCTGCTGCTATTATAATCATATATAGTCAAAGTCAAAGTCGTTAGTCAGTCAGTCATGTCTGACTCTTTGTGACCCCATGAACTGTGTAGCCTGCCAGGCTCCTCCATCCACGGGATTTCCCAGGCAAGAATACTAGCGTGAGTAACCATTCCCTGCTCCAGGGGATGTTTCCGACCAGGGAAGGAACCCGCCTCTCTAGTATTGAGAAAGGTTCTTTCCCACCTGAGCCCCCACGAAAGCTCAATGATGCGTAAAGACCTGCTCCAGAGGACGCTGCCCCTCTGCGTGATTGTAAACTTAAGGGCCTTTCTTGAGTTCAGAGAGAGGCCATCTGAACCTGACCACCTGTGAGTGGCTACAAAACAGAAGAGATAAACACCCCCCTTCCAAAGGCTGCGCCTTCCCAGAGATGCCCTGCAAGACTGAGGACACAGGTTACGTTACTTCCTCACTCTCTCTCCCTCTCTGTTTTGCCTTTTGATACTAGTTCCTCATTGCTTCTCTCCATCTGACTCTGTAGAAGAACCTGGCATCCAGACCCCAACAAGATAGCTGCCCTGAGACGTCGGTCTGCCATCTTATGGGTCAGCTGGCTTTCTAAATGAAGTCATATTCCTGGCTTCAGTGCCTGTCTCCAGATGCAGTCGCCTGTTGTGTGGTGACCAGAGGGAGCTTGGACTTGGTAAGAAATCTGCGTTAGCCAGCCAGGAGCTGCTATGCTTGAGGCTAGCCGGCCATGGTCAGAAAATATTTGGGCAAGACCCTATCTGCGAAGGTCGTTTGCCCTCAGGACTTGTGTGCAAATGAGGCACACATTGGTTCAAGCAAATCAGTGACCTCACTTCCCCCTGATTGCGGCCCTCCTGGCAGGACTGTGCAGACTTCTCCTTCGGCCTTTCCTGGTGCCTCCACCTCTTTCCCCTTCAGTCCAGATTGATTGACAGCCTCTGAGCCTTCCCTAAGCTCTTAGAGGTCTTCTCCCCTAAGCTAAACGAGTAAAATAAAGCTTTCCAACATAGGTAAAGGCTATGTCAAGTCCTCCAATTTCACTGAGGTAACCGTTTCCAATTCTTTCAAAACGAGAAACAAAGCCGTCTTTGTTTTACAAATGTAGTCTTTTCAGGACCCAAGGGTGGCCCCCCAAATCCTTTACCACTGCAAAACCTTACCCATTTATCTTAAGAGGCTTGTGAATATTAAACAAGGGAGAAGCAAAGTCATCCTAGGAAGAATTTGCCTGTAGTTTTGAGATGAAAATGTCCCATCTGGTCTTCTCAGGAACACTCATCTGCGCTGCCTTTTATACATGCAAATGTAAGAGAGTAACGTAATTTAGAATTTGGTTTGTACCAGATACTTACAAATTTTTTTTTCTGCAAATATTCAGCCATCTACCAAGTGAGCTTAATTTGTCCCATTTGTCAGAAACCTCATTTGAATCTAAACTCTTTTGCAAATTGATGGGTTTTTACAGTTGCTCCACCTGACTTAGGTAGGACTGAATTCTTGAAATATAAACTGAGGGCTCTTTGTTGCTGTCTGTATGCATCTTTGTCTTTGGATAACACTGCCACAGTTGATTTACAAAAGAGCTCTATTTAATTAACTTGAGTGAATGTAAGTGCTCACAGACATACAGACCAAACAATTCTAAGTAAAAGAAAAAAATTATGCCAAATGAATGTCACATTCACATGAACCGGGATATTCCACATTAAAATAGTGTCTTGTATTAAAGTTTAAGTTTGTTGATATAATTAATATAGACCTGTCTTGATTATCAACATTAGATATAACTTCAAGTATGGTTGTTCCAGTAGTCATCGATGACTGTGAGAACTGGACTATAAAGAAAGTTGAACGGTGAAAAATTGATGCTTTTGAACTGTGGTGTTGGAGAAAACTCTTGAGAGTCCCTTGGACTGCAGGGAGATCAACCAGTCCATCCGAAAGGAGATCAGTCCTGTATATCCAATGGAAGGACTGGTACTGAAGCTGAAATTCCAATACTTGGGCCACCTGATGCGAAGAGCTGAATCACTAGAAAAGATCCAGATGCTGGGAAAGATTGAGGGCAGGAGGAGAAGGGGACGACAGAGGATGCGATGGTTGGGTGGCATCACTGACTTACTAGACATGAGTTTGGGAGGATTCCGGGAGTTGGTGATGGACAGGGAGGCCTGGCGTGCTGCGGTTCATGGGGTTGCCAAGAGTCGGACATGACTGAGTGACTGAACTGAACTGATAATATTTGAATTGTGTCGATGGTTAACAGAAGCTAAACAAAATCTTCTATCTCTTACAAATCTGTCAGTAAGGAAAGTAACTCAGTGTGAAGAAACTTTTGAGAAAAGTATGCAAATGAAACAGGAATTTTGAGTGAACTTTTAGAAAGGCTTCCGCCTTTTAGGATCTCTCCAGATATTCTACAACTTAGAAGTTAAAATTATGCTGAAACAATTATATGACAAAAGATTTGTGGATAAGGGTTCCAAAACGGGTTTTGTACTTGATCACTCAGGACTGAGTTGTTTAAAACAGGTTTAATTGAATAAATGAATTTTTAATGTAAGCAGAAGCAAAATGTAAATTTGTTTAAAAAAAAGGCAAGTTTTCTGAAGATGTTCAGTTGCTTTTTATAGCAAATGTTAAGTTTACCCTTTTAAGTGATCTGTTCTGTATTTGCCTTTGAACTTTTTTTTTTATCATCACTTTGGCTTAGTAAATAACTTCTTTGACAGAAACCTATAAGCCTGTTGTGTTTATTTATTTATTTATTTATTTATTTTTATAAGCTTCTTTATTTACTACGGATAGTTAACACAACAGTTGTCAATAGTGAAGTAAGCAGATTTTACACTCACTATTACTGTGTGGATAGAAAGGGCCATATACATTTTTGTTTATAAGTCATCTCAGATCACTGTGATATGGCACAGCACGTGAAAACAGAGATTCAGAGGCACGACGTGAATAAATTCATTTAAAATTGTCAAGCATTCAAAAGATAAATGCAATCATATAGCAAAAAATAAAAATCAGTTTGAAACTTTGACCTCTCCCAAGGTTGTAAAGAATCTTTCCACGTGTCAGAAATCTCGATGGCAAAGATTCTCTTCTAATGATCGATCTAGGCCTCGGTCAGGCGATCGATGGTGAGTACATTCTGGTGAGTAACATTTTGTATTTGGCTTTATTGTGGAACTCAAATGATAAGCATTACTTGAGCAATTCTGGCGGTGGAGTTCTTGCACAGCCCTCTCCCTTTCAAAGTGCTCCATCCCTAGCTGTCTCTTTGTAATGTCTAAGTCAGCTTGCAGTTGCATCACGACGTTCCAAAAATCTTTTTTTCTGAAAGTTCTTTTGACAAGAGTCTCAAGTCAAATTACCTCCATCTAACTTTGGGATGCTTCAAAGGGTCCCCAAAACACCCCAAAGGAAGATATTGACCTAATTAGGTTCACTTCATATGTTAAACTGCATGGGAGGTGTTTTCAGATTAGTAATAAATTTTAAGTTATATCGTAAATGATAAAGATAGTCTAGAGATTACATGGAGTTCCTAAAATATCTGATATGGTCCAGTAGAATGTTATTAGTCATGCTTCTAGTTATTATCTGAAAGTGTTGTATGTCACAGGAGTAACTGGGTTGGTTTCTCAATTGCATTCTAATCAGATTTAAACCTGACTTCTGAAGTCTTTTCTCATTGTAGACAGCTATGGTTTCACTCTTATGCCTTTGGAGAAATGCTTTCCATTCAAGAACAGTGATTTAAAAAAAGAATTTTGGATAAACACAAGTTTCTGACATTCAGACTATAATGCTGAAATGAGAAAAAAAAATTATAAAAGAATTCTGATGGAAAAACTGAAGGCTTCATAAAGCTGTTAACATAAAGAATGGCTTACATAGACCGGGGTGAACTAGTACCTATGGTCACAAATATTATGATTTCTATATAAAAATTTACTGTTTTAAACCTGTATTTTCCAGGTGTAAGAAAACATCTTCTCTTAAAATAATTATGACTTAAACTACCTTGGTAAATTATAAGTTTTGTGAGTAAAACAGAAACATTTATCTTTTTCTCTCTACCTAATTGATTCTGCCAGTATAAGCTTGTCTCAACCATTAAGCCATGAAAAAATGTTCCAGACCAGTACAATGAAACTGCAGATAGCTCATGAAATCAGTTATGCCTCCTTGGGTTGCTTATCACAACTGGATTAAAACTAGTTATACGAACCATTGTTAAACTTTGTTCTTTGTCTTCAAACGACGCCTCATGTTTCTCTGCTGAGCTACATCACTCTCTATGTTACTAGCTCCATTGCTTATATCCTGTCTAACTTCTAAGGCTGTTGTCTCTTGCAGTAACCAATACGTAATTAGGCATCCATACCTCTGTCGCTAAACATTTTGAGAAAATCACATGTGTAACATAAAATAATTGGAAGAGTGTGACTCTAGGTATGGGAAGAAGCAACAAGGGAAAATGTCTCCTGGATTATAGTTAGACATTATCCAGGGATTTTTAAATTACTGCTGGCCCCGGTGTAAAACAGAACACTTGTTGTGGCTTAAAAAAAATACGTGACTGGATTGGACAAAAATAAACAAAATCACTGAAGTGAGACTCTCAACTCCTGGGACAAAAGCTGATCAGAAAGCGTCCCACAGACACGGGCCACATTCATGACCAAGAGGGGAACCTGAGGGATGGAGCCAGCCATCGCAGCCTCCGATGTGCAGCCCATGGGGTCGCAAAGGGTCGAACGCGCCTGAGTGACTGAGCTGCACTGAACATGAGTCGGCGAGCCCTGACGCAGGGGAATGCCTGCCCCCAGGCAGTCACCAGACTTCAGTCGCTGCATAGGATGAACCCTGAGGAAAAGCTGAGCAAGCAGGACAGGCCCCCAGGGGGCTGAGGTGCAGACCGAGGAAATCATGTCAATAAGCCACGGCTTTTCTACATATGGAGAAGGCAATGGCACCCCACTCCAGTACTCTTGCCTGGAAAATCCCATGGATGGAGGCGCCTGGTGGGCTGCAGTCCATGGGGTCACAGAGGGCTTCACTTTCACTTTTCACTTCCATGCATTGGAGAAGGAAATGGCAACATATATATATATATATATATATTTGCATATATAACTTGAGATTCTTCCTCAACTTGAGATGCTGCCTTCTGGATTTCAAGCAGTCTTTCTAAGTCTAGACTTCTAGACCCTTTACAAAGAGGAACCA
>SJYV01002865.1:0-20324 GCA_006410875.1 Neotragus pygmaeus | reverse complement strand
AGGATCTTCTCTTCCTTCTTCTTAAGGAAGGTCTTAGTCTCTCGAGGGTCAGCGGGGTCCCTCTGTGCAGTCTACTCAGCGTTTTTTGGGTCTGCGTGGTATGTTCTCTTCACCCTCGTATGATGGATCCAAGGGGCAATACCTGCAACTTTAACTGCAGTAGGGGTAGTTAGAATAATAGAAAGGCCCTTTCACCAAAGGGCTAGCAAATCATGTTTCCAATCTTTGACCCATATTTGGTCACCAAGCGTAAACTCATGAATCTGTTCCCCAAGGGGGAACGGACCCTTTCTTGTACAAACCTAGTTACGTGATTTATTACCTTACCCAGTTCCATCTGCTGTGAAATCCTATTCCCCCTTACCTGAGGCAAATTTGTGGACGCCTGTTTTATTATGGGAGGGGGCCTCCCATACACAATTTCATATGGAGAATAGCCTTGGGACTGTGGGGTCATCCTGAGTCTGAGCAGAGCTGCCGGAAGCAGGTCCACGCAGGAGCAGTCAGTCTCTATGATCCACTTGGAGAGTCTCTTTAATGTCCGGTTGGTTCATCCCACCATCTCAGGACTCTGTGCCTATATGCAGTGTGCAGTTTTCATTTGATGTTTAAAGTTTTGCTTACTTGTTGTACTAAATCAGCTACAAAAGCTGAGTCATTGTCTGAACCAATGCTGGTAGGAAGTCCAAATCTGGGAACTATTTCCCTAAGCAGGAACCGGGCTACTTCTGGTGCTCTTTCAGTCCAGGTAGGAAAAGCTTCTACCCATCCCGAAAATGTACATACCATGATCAGCAGGTAACAGTAGGGTCGGTGAGGTTTCATTTCAATGAAGTCCACTCCCAGGTGTTCAAATGGCAGCGTGCCTTTCAGCTGACCCGGAGGTTTTTGTCTGAATACCCGAGAGGCAGCATTAACCTGTGAGCAGGCAGCATGGCCTAGGTGGGTCGCTTGGTGTGTTTGGCTTACCAGAGTGTGTGCCAGCTCCTCTGGTACCAATAATTTGCCACTTGGCAATTCCCACCATCCCCTTTCAGTCTTGATGGCCCCTTCTGCTTTGGCTAACCTGACAGCCGTTGTCCTTGTTTTATCAGGCTAGTGCCATCAGTATATAGGACCCAATTAGGGTCTGGACCCTCGTGTCCTTCTTTAAAACAAACCCCAGATACCTTACCTCTTCCTTGCAGATCTGTGCCTTCTTCTTCGACACCCGGTAACCTGCTTCCATCAGCAGCTGGAGCAGTGCTTTCGTCCCTTCCCAGCATTTTTCCTTGGTCTTGGCAGCCAGCAGCAGGTCATCTCCGTATTGTGGGAGCCAACATCCATACTCTTCTGGATGAAATGAGTTCAGGTCAGAAGCCAAGGCTTCCCCAAAGATGCATGGGGAGTTCTTAAACCCTTGTGGGGGAGTCCAGATGAGCTGTTACTTGGTGCCCCCAACCGGATCTTCCCATTCAAAGGCAAATATGGGCTGTGACGCTGGGGCGAGGCATAAGCAGAAGAAGGCATCCTTGAGATCTAGGCGAGTATAAACTTTGGTCCTCGGCAGGAGGAGGCTAAGTAAGGTATAGGGGTTTGGAACAATGGGGTGTAAAGTCACAGTAGCCTGGTTGACTAGCCTGAGATCCTGTACAAGCCTATAGTCCTGTCTTCCTTCCTTTTTGACTGGCAGGATTGGCGTCTTCCAAGCCGACTGGCACTCTACTAGAATGTCCGCTTGTTTCAGTCTATTGATATGCGGCAGTATGCCATTCCAGGCCTCTATCGGTAGTGGGTACTGGCGCTTTCTAACTGGGATGGTGCCNTTTTTGACTGGCAGGATTGGCGTCTTCCAAGCCGACTGGCACTCTACTAGAATGTCCGCTTGTTTCAGTCTATTGATATGCGGCAGTATGCCATTCCAGGCCTCTATCGGTAGTGGGTACTGGCGCTTTCTAACTGGGATGGTGCCTGGTTTGAGTTCTATTATCCCTGGGGCTTGATGTCTAGCCAGCCTGGGGGGAGGGGGGTTTGTCTTTCTCCCAGACCTCAGGGAATAATTGAGTTAGCTCTCTCTCATGCTCTTCTGGTCCACCTGGTTCTTCCTTTGGAGGCTTATGCAACCTCCACTCATCTTGGGGTGGTATTGAGAGAGCGAATAAGTCATAGTGTCCATCCGGAAGGTGGGCCTCTACTCAGGGGAGAAAGTCACTTGTGCTCCTAGTTTGGAGAGCAAATCTCTTCCCAGCAGGGGTACTGGGCACTCAGGAATGCAGAGGAATTCATGAATCACTTGGTGCCCCCCACATCTGACATTTTCTGGGCTGGCAAAACGGTTTAATCATGTCTTCTCCTGATACCCCAGTTACAGCGGTAGTCTTTTTGGACAGTGGTGCCACAGACTTTGTTACTACCGACAGTTCTGCTCCTGTATCCTCCATGAAGTCAGTGTTTTGGTCCCCCACTTTTAAGGTTTCCATGGGCTCTCGGGGACCTGATATCTCTGAGCCCCGGCAGCCCTATTTAATTTCCAAGTCAGCAAGCCNCGAGATAGTGAAGAACAGGGAAGCCTGGCATGCTGCAGTTCATGGGGTTGCAAAAAGTCAGACATAACTTAGCAGCTGAACAGCAGCAGCACTCTTTGCATTCCACAAAGAGTCACTGATGGCCTGCTGTCTGAGTGCCAGATGCTCTTCGAGGTGCTGGGGGTTGTGATAATGGGCAAAGGGAGACATGGTCTCTGCCCTCAGAGCTCCGGAGAGTTTGCCAGAGAGAAGAAGAGAAGAATATCTGTTGAAATAATACTCATTTCATTCCCCAAAACATTTGGGATTAATGTGTGGAATGGTTAATTACTGAGCAAGTTGTTGGAATTAACAGATGAGGTTAAAATTTAATTTTGGCCTAGGTTGTAAAAGACCTTGTGGATCAGGAATTTACATTTTAGTGAGACATCACTGTACATTTTTAAGAAAGAGAGTGACACAGTCCAGTTTACATTTTAGAAAGCCAATTCTGATGGTAGTATGGAGGGTACATTGGGGATAAGGATTCCAAACTTGAAGAAAATTAGAAAGCAGTTCTAAAGTTCTTAGTTGGTGAAAGATGAGAAGGGTTGAATAAGATAGAAGTTATTGGAAATGGATCAGAAGGTATCTAGGAAGTGGCTGTAGTCAGTCCTTCTGACTGATCCATGGATACATGAAATAAGACTTCAAGCTTGAGAAACTGGGTTGATAATAATGTTGTTAATAATAATATGTTATTAAAGTAGTATAAATAGATTGAGTCTATATAACAGCTGTGATTCTCTTTTTAAATTGCAGACAGTTACGAAATTCTTGGTTTATTATGCTGGTGATCTGGCCAATGTTTTCTTTATCATCACTGTAGGAACAGGTCTTTACTGGCTTATTTTCTTTAAAGTAAGTGATTTTCTGAATTTAACCTTAGTGCCACAACCTAAATAACTTGTAAGCTCTCTTTATAAAGCAACTGTTTTTACTTGAGGGTGTTTCTAATCAAGAGTATTGGGGCAAGTGCTAAACTCACCGTCCCCTGAGTGTGTTGTGTTTACTTTATGCTTTCTTTGGGTTATAAATTATGCCTAGTAAAAACCTTGTGTGGTCATACTTAGCAGTTTAATTTTCATCACAGGCACAAAAGTCTGTCTCTGTTTTGCTACCAGTGCCAGCTCAAGAAGAACGTTTTGTTACTTATGTGGGATGTGGTTTTGCTCTGAAGGTAAGTTTCAAAGCACAGGTTACTGAATTTTAAAACTCAGCTTAAAAAAAAAAAGTCTGCTAATAAGCATGTAAGTCTTCAGAGTTAAAATGCTTTCAAAATCTTTGGTGTAAAATTTAGTTTAATTTTAGAAAGTATGAATTGTTCTTTTTTACTAGGAAGTCTGCATTTATTTATAATAGGTATCTCATTCTGAAGATCTGCCTTAAATAACTTTTTATTATTTAATGTAGACTGTTAATCAAGAGTGAATGGTACCACTCTGGATAAAGTGCTGAACTCTTAGCATTGGTTCTCTCTCCCTCCACATCCCTTTCCCCCTCTTCCCATGGGAGCCCCCACTCCTTGCTTCACTGTTCTTTCAGTGGATGTGATGCTCTTCACATGCCTCTGCCATACATCTCATCCAGTTGTGTTGTGATTATTAATTGACTACTGTTCCCACTGATCTGTGAGCCCCAGGAAGAGAGGAATCATCCCATACTTAGGTTTTTAACCTTTGTTTGGTCAATAATGCACCTTCTCAGAAGAAGCCTCAGTTTAAACATATTCTCTAAATGAAAAGGATTTTTTTTCATCAGAAATCTTAATAGTAGAAATAGAGAAAAAGGCAGTAAGAGCATCCTAAAACTTTCATTAGGACAAACAAATTACAGTTGGAGATACCTTTGCTTATAAAGAAGCTAAAGGCTTTTGGAAACCTTGGGAAAGAGAGTCATTTAGGCAAGATCCCTGCATGAGGAGGGAGGCAGGATGTCTACTTTCTTCTTCCTATTTCTAAGAAGGAAAGGTGAAATTAATATGTGTGTAAAAAGTCTGTGAATTTGGTGACTGTTATATGATGAGTTTCTGGTGAGCCTCTGATGATATGACAGCTTTGTCACTTGTGAAACAGTGAAAATGTTAGTCCCTCTGACTCTTTGTGACCCCATGGACTGTAGTCCACCAGGCTCCTCTGTCCATGGGATTCTCTGCAAGAATACTGGAGTGGGTTGCCATTCCCTTCTCCAGGGGATCTTCCTGACCCAGGGGTTGACCCTGAGTCTCCCCCATTGCAGGCAGATTGTTTACCATTTGAGCCACCAGAGAAGCCCCATATATCTTCTTGTGATTGCAGATGTTTGTTTCTTAAAGAATCAGTGTTGGTTTCATAAGCAGACTTAATNGGGGATCTTCCTGACCCAGGGGTTGACCCTGAGTCTCCCCCATTGCAGGCAGATTGTTTACCATTTGAGCCACCAGAGAAGCCCCATATATCTTCTTGTGATTGCAGATGTTTGTTTCTTAAAGAATCAGTGTTGGTTTCATAAGCAGACTTAATGCCAATACTTTAAAGTGTTTTGTTTGTCATTCTCAGGCTCTGCAATTTTTGCATAAGCTCATCTCGCAGATTACCATAGACATATTCTTTATTGATTGGGAGCGGCCTAAAGGAAAGGTTCTTAAAGCTGTTGAAGGTAATGAAAGTAACTATTTGTACCAAGTTTCTTTTGCCACCATTGTAAAGCGAAGAAGGTGAAACGTTTTACTCATTTTACCTCCCCAACCAGGTGAGGGCGGTGTCCGGAGTGCTACTGTTCCTGTAAGCATATGGAGAACTTATTTTGTGGCAAATGAATGGAACGAAATTCAGACTGTGAGAAAAACTAACCCACTCTTTCAAGTACTTACTATCCTCTTCCTTTTGGAGGTATAAACTATTTGATATAATTGTATGCAATTTATGGGTACCTCATAAATGTTAATTTAATGTAATTCCAGCTAAGTTTTCCTGTCAGTGAGAGTTTTCTAAAGTTTAAAATATTATTATTATTGAGCCTTTTAAAAATACGCATAACATGAACTTTATCATTTTAAGTGTACAATTCAGTACTGTTAAGACACTCGTATTGTCGTACAGTCCCTCTCTAGAACCCTTCATCTTGCAGAACTAAAACTCTGCTCGTCTTTTTCCCTCTCCCCAGACCTGGAACCACCATTCCACTTTCTGTCCTTGAATACCTACTAAGGACCATATCCTGTGTTAGGATTTGGGGCTACAGCCTAACAACACACACTGAATGGGTACATGCTTATGGCCCCTTTACAGTTATTTGATGGACCTGGGTAGAATTATCAAAGGGAGTATTCAGAACTGAATATGAGACTGAAATATGGAAACTGCATAAGTAACAGATTTTCTCTAGAACTAGCTGCTTAAGTAAGGTTTGATATAAATTTTGTTGGATTCCTTTGTTTGTCTGCCTTCCTTTTTCCTTCTTTCTTGATTTTTTCCTTCCTTCCCTTTTTTGAACCTAGAAGAACATGTGTGTCTCTGGGACATAAGAACACCATGTCAAAAACTTACTTTTAGTCCTGTTTTTTAAAGCTTAAAAGGGATTGTGTGAGAAAGTCATTTTATAATCAAGTAAGTTTGGAAAATACTGGATTCCATAAAGTCATTTAACTTCCTTTACCATAAAACTTTCCAGAGCCTTTAGTCTATGAGAGTAGAAAGCATAGAGGCGAGTATAACATGATATCTTCCTCAAAAGGCATTTTGGAAGATAGTGTTTTAAAGTATACCAAGTATTTTGCGTAGTGCCTGGCATGGATTGCTGGTTGTTCATTGGTAGTTTACTGAAAGTGAAAAGTGAAAGTGAAAGTTGCTCAGTTGTGTGCGACTCTTTGCGACCCTATGGACTATAGTTTATGGAATTCTCTAGGCCAGAATCCTGGAGTGGGTAGCCTTTCCCTTCTTCAGGGGATTTTCCCAACCCAGGGATCGAACCCAGGTCTGCCACGCTGCAGGTGGATTCTTTACCAGCTGAGCCACAGCTTTATTTTTTTGACAGAAATTTTTAAGCTTTGTCAGTGTATATGATAGTAAGGTTATATTTGGCTTTGAGTCGAAGGAGATGACAGAAGATGAGATGGATGGCATCACCAACTTGATGGACATGAGTTTGAGCAAGCTCTAGGAGTTGGTGATGAACAGGGAGGCCTGGTGTGCTGCAGTCCACGGGGTCTCAAAGAGTTGGACATGACTGAGCAACTGAACTGAACTCGTCTTGAGTCATATCGAAGAGACTACCTAATGGACTAGCTAANAGCTCTAGGAGTTGGTGATGAACAGGGAGGCCTGGTGTGCTGCAGTCCACGGGGTCTCAAAGAGTTGGACATGACTGAGCAACTGAACTGAACTCGTCTTGAGTCATATCGAAGAGACTACCTAATGGACTAGCTAAAATTTTGTATTAAATACTTTGTAATTAAAATACTTGATAATTATTTTTATCTAGATTTTCTACTGTTTGTACAAACTTGAATAGTTTTTCAAGGGAAGGAGTAGAGAGAGGTGTCTAATTTTCAGACTACAGGGGTTTTCTTTTTCCATATATTTTAAAATTATTTTGTTCTTTTTATTTAAGGTTGTGGGATTCAAGAACTTAGCATTAATGGACTCATCCTCTAGTCTTTCCAGAAGCCCACCTAGCTACATAGCTCCTTACAGCCGCATTTTGAGATATGCGGTGTCTTCTGCTCTTTGGCTGGTCATTGGAATTATACAGGTAACAGGAAATTATACTTTTAAGCAACATAACCTCTCTATATTTTTAACTCCGTTTATATACTGATCGTCAGCTATTGCCCACAACAGGATTTCTATAGTATATAGAAGGTGACAATAACAATAATAAAGATTTCCTGGTGGCTCAGATGGCAAAGAGTCTGCCTGCAATGCAGGAGACCCAGGTTCAATCCCTGGGTTGGAAAGATGCCCTGGAGAAGGAAATGGCAACCCACTCCAGTATTCTTGCCTGGAAAATCTTATGGACAGAGGAGCCTGGTGGGCTGCAGTCCATGGGGTCGATGTATTAATAATAAAGATAGCAAATAGGTAATTCTTACATAGTATGCTAATCTAGGCACTGTTTTAATTGCATTACACAAATGAACTTACTTAATCTTTATAGTAGCCCTCNCAGAGGAGCCTGGTGGGCTGCAGTCCATGGGGTCGATGTATTAATAATAAAGATAGCAAATAGGTAATTCTTACATAGTATGCTAATCTAGGCACTGTTTTAATTGCATTACACAAATGAACTTACTTAATCTTTATAGTAGCCCTCAGAGATAGATTCTTTTAAATATCCTCATTTTATAGATGAGGATGTGGTGGCACCAAAAGGTTAAATATTTGCTCAAATATTATATTAGAAATCGATTAGAAATGAGCAGAACTGGAATTTGAACCCAGAACAATTAGAAATCAGCAGAACAAAAAAAAGAAAAAGAAACCAGTAGAACAGAAATTTGAACTCAGGCAATCTGATTTCAGATTTAATTTCTTATCAGTAGTGGGGCTCTGAAGGGTCTTTCAGAGACTGCAGGATTTAGTTTACATATAATGATAGGAATTGCTAAGGTACCCTCAATCTTTGCTTTTGAAAACTAACATTTTGTTTACATTCATTTATATATCATTAAATCTCACTCAAATTACCAGTACCCCTGCTGAAATTTTCTTTGAAATATTAATTGAAATAGCTGAAACTAAAAATAAATCTGAGGACCCACGGTTCTAGCAGAGGATCTTTGCTATGCTTATTTCCTTTATCTTCTTATAGCTAAAAAAAAANAAAAGAATGAAACTAGAACACTTTCTATCACCATACACAGAAATAAACTCAAAATGGATTAAAGATCTAAATGTAAGACCAAAAACTATAAAACTCCTAGAGGAAAACACAGGCAAAACACTCTCCAACATAAACCACAGCAGGATCCTCTATGACCCACCTCCCGGAATACTGGAAACCAAAGCAATTAAATGTGACCTAATTAAAATTAAAGGCTTCTGCACAACAAAGGAAACTATAAGCAAGGTGAAAAGACAGCCTTCAAAATCAGACAAAATAATAGCAAATGAAGCAACTGACAAACAACTAATATCAAAAATATAAAAATTATATTTTATATTAACTCATTAAATGCCTTATTTGAACAAGATTATTTCAAAGAATAGCAAAAATGGCCAGAATTATGTCACTGATATGTAGGGATTGTTTTCACCTTGCTTTGTTTTACTTTACTTCATGCCATTTCACTTCATTTTCAGTGTCTAGATTATTATTTTTTTCACATATAGAGGAAAGCAAAACATGCATTTCTGTATATGCAATATAGTTTTTATTTCAAATGGTAATAAAAATTTCAGATAAGTTTTTAAATTGCATNCTTTGTTTTACTTTACTTCATGCCATTTCACTTCATTTTCAGTGTCTAGATTATTATTTTTTTCACATATAGAGGAAAGCAAAACATGCATTTCTGTATATGCAATATAGTTTTTATTTCAAATGGTAATAAAAATTTCAGATAAGTTTTTAAATTGCACTATACATTAATGAATAATCATAATATTAGTATTGTAAAATATGTGTAGAATTAATTGATGCAGATGTGAACATGAAAAGGAAACAGTGTAAGTAACAATTTTTGTGTCTTATCACTCCACCTCCCCTTTTAAGTGAGTTTCTACAACTGAGATTGGCATTTACTAAAAAAAAATTAAATCTACTCTGGGATATGCATTAATCATTTGAAAATTTTTCTTCACTTGTTTTTACTCTTCTCTGAATTGGAAAAATGGTAGATCCTAATATCTCCATTGTTCTCATTTTTTTCTATCTCATTACAGCTATGTGTTTTTTTAAATTAACTAATAGAGAAACAAAAGTTTGGATAATTAAAAACAATAATAAAATACATTTGCATAAGTTCTTAATTTTACATAATGCAATTTATAAGAATAATATTTGAGCAGAAATCAGTACTTGCAATTTCTAACATAGAAGTGGTTTGTTTTTAAAAAGTTAATTTTCTAGTCTTCTGTTTATATTTGAACTACCTTTTATTATAGAAAATACTATCAATACAGTTTAAAAGCCAGCCCACATGTTTCTATTATAAATTTCTAAAACTGGACATAGTACATTGTCTCTAGCACTACCATGGCATAGTATATTCAACCATGGGCTGTTCGGGCCACACTATGTGCTTACCAGGATGCAAACTCTTTGATGACATATATTCCTCATTGAATACACTATATATTTTTATATGAAGAATGGATGAATGAAATGCAGCACCCCAGTAACAAGATTGCAAAATTGAAAACCCATAAAGAAGTTTTAGCCTTCGTAGTATATTTTTATATCCTTCTTCAAATGAATATGTTACTTTTGAGAAAAGGAAAAAAAACTTTTCACCAAAAATTTGCCTCTGAGTGTGATGGATTGATGTTTTAAAATAAGCAATGGTATTGTCGCTTAGTATAGCAATAAACGCAGAGCTGTACAACAGTAAGCCTGTCACATCTCTCTGGAGACTCTTTCATAATCACATAAGCCATAACAACAAATATTTCTAAAGACTGAAAATTGCTTAGAAACCTTAATGTCTGAAGTGTATTATTTAAGTAATATAGAAATAAATTCAAGAATAGAGTATTTATTATCCCAGAGTATTTATTCATATAACATAGTGAAAAGCTGATCATTGTAGAATTTTGATTGTCAAAAAAGATTAATAGTATTACCTAATTATGTGACTTGGAAAATATTGTTGAATTCAACCATGCAATTTGAAGTTAAGCATATAGAACACTGTGAATACTTTTTGTTACAAAACAAGAATTCCAAACTTCCATCTATGGCTGCTGACTGAGCTCATTGACAAGATTTGTAAATAGGTAATCAGACTTCTGATTTAAACTCTATATGACATAGACTGTAGATCTTATTTTCCCCATTTCCTTAGAGACATTGCTTTAACCTAAGGGATATTTTGCAGATTGCAATTCAGAAATTCTTTATAACTTCATCTTAGAGTTATACTATAATGCAGCACACTGTATACAGGTAATCAAAAATGTTTGCATACTTTGGATATGAACTAATCAAAATACCCATTAAGCATGCTAACAAGCACACCTGTTATCATTAACAGATTTATTCTCTAATTTTGTATGATTGGCACAATCAAATTAAAAGGTGAAAACAAATGGTGATAACACCCTCTTTATAAAGTATAAGTGATTATTACTGTACATAGAATTAGTAGCAGTTATAAAATAAATTCCCAGAAGTTAAATGCTTATATAATAACAGCAACCTCATTCATTAAAAAAAATAATAATACTTGTTACAAGAAGGTAGTAAGGCCTTTCTATATATTTTCATTTATCTTCACTGAAGTCCACAAATAGCTGCTTAAAGATTCTAGACAGTATTATTATTCAGTCTAAGCATCTATTTTTTGTATTTAGATCTAGAGCTATAAATCACAGACTATATTTTGGTTTCCCTTCCCTACTCTGCTAAAGCATTTTTTTCACTCTTAGTTATTTCTTTACTTCTCTTCCAGAAAATAATCTGTCTTTGTAGTTGTTGTTTTGATTCAGATATTAATTAAAGTAATTTTCACATATTTTAGCATATGATAGGGCTGCAATACTTCCATTTTGCTTGCTGCTCCAACCTAGATCTTGATAATTAAAAGTAAAACTGAAAGTTTTTCAACATACATGTGTTATAATATTTCTTTCCCTTGGGTCTTCTGGGGGATAAAACAGGAGTATTTTAATCTACTAACAATATGTAGCTTTACATTGTGTACTTATGTCATATGATAAGTATGGGTATTAAATGTAGTACAAATATTGTACTGAAATATAATTGCATTTAACGACAATGTGTTATAGTCAAAATTTGTATTATAAATATTAAAAAAATCAAAATACTATCTAGGTTTCATCCTTACCACAACAGTTTTGGCAAATGTTTGTTGCAATGCTCAATATTATAGCAAAATTTTCCAATGTTTATGCAAAATAATTAAAATTTAAGAACAGACGTTGTCTTCAAGTTTCAAATGGAAAAGAAATGCCAACCAACAAGGATAATGCTCAGGAATGGATGTATGGTTGGAGCCTGGAGAATATGCAACATATAAGAGGTGGAATCAAGAATGGGAATGAGAGTCAGAAATGAAAAAATGAAGTGAAGATTTACAGCCACGGTGCCAATCAAGAGCAGTTTGTAGAAAAAACACTATTTTGCATCATAATCAGAGTCAGAATGGAAAAGAGCATGAAGAGAATGCAAATTTCCTGTTGTACCACAGATGAGGCGTCCTTCATGTGAGTCTGTTTCTTGAGCAAGCCTCCTAATAGTCTTCAGTTTTTTCCAGAAAAAAATGATTAATAGCTAGTTGTTTTAATATTCCCCTTGTTTTATTCGTGTCTTGAAACTTAACATTTGCCTGAAATATTTTTTTACCAGAAAATTGAGAAACAGTCAAGGTGTGCAAGTCTTAGACAAATTTGATACAGATGTTGAGTTGCTAGGAGCAAGTATCAATCATCTTTGATTATAGGAATATAGATTGAGTAAATTCTAAAGTAGAAAGGGTTAATTTAAGAGTACAAGGAAGCCAAATTTTATAGATCAATACAAAGCTTCAACTTCCAACAGTACAAGCCTCTTAATCTTCATGAACATGACAAAAAACTTTATTCATATCAAAATTAAAGGTCAGTGAAGTACTTTATGAGCACAGACTGACAACTTCCATCAATACTAACATTTCTAATTCTTATGTGTTCTGTAAGCAGGAAAACTTGAGTTTTATGCCTGACATATCAAATGAGAACAAAGGAGAAAGGAAACATTTTGCTAATCATAATAAATTTAACTGATTCTAACTAGTATATGTGATTTTAACTTTAAAATAGGATTGCTAGTTAGTAGTTCTTTACGTATGAATGAAAAGGTCAAAGTGAAATTTGCAAAACTTCTTTGAAAAAAAAATGACTAATTAAAGATTTGGATCCAGTGGTGAGAAAAACAAGGTTTTTGAATAAACACCTTTCCATTCGATATATGTTTAGAATAGTGGAAGGAAAATAGTGCTATTTTTTTAATTATTTAACTTTATTTTAATTTATTGCCTGATGGAATCAGCCCATGTTTCAATTTCTATAAAGTGTGTTTTTCTTTTGTGAGATATCTATATTGGTATTAGGTCAAATCTTAATGTGGAAATATAAAGGACCGTTACTTGCTTTTGATCCCACATGTAATCTGTATTGTAAGAATGCAACAATCAAGTACAGAAATATTTTATTATAATGTAGGTGCTTTTCATATAAGAGTAAATCAATATATAATTTCATACTACATATTTTGCAAGCTAGCCTGCTGAGCACTCATAAACAGAGTTTGCCCATGCAAAACCATCTTAGGCATGCATTTAATTGGTCAGGTACATGTGCTCAGCATTAATATTTTACATAAGCCGATCACTTGATTCTGATGAGCCGCTAGTACTGAGAACTAGATAAGGACTTTCATAAAGTTTTGTTTTCTTTGCTGCTACACTTGAAAACTTTTTCTTTCCTTATAAAAAAATATCAGTGTTGGTAAAAAAGGAATATTAAAAGTAATTATTAAGAAGTTTTCAGTAAGAGTGCTGCTAATGGCTTTAATGAGATTTTAAATTTGAAAAAGATAATGCGACACTATTGCTCATCATGCACAGTGAAAATAAGCTACTAAACCAACTGCTTTGTAATAGGTTACATTACCATCATGTGTCATATAACGAGATCTTGAAAGCACCATGAGAATTCCTTTGGAAGGATGTAAGATTGTAATACCCTAGGAATTTGTTTTCTCAAAAACCAACAAGGGACCAAAAAAGACAGGAAAAGAAGAACTTAACAATATGTGCATTTTCAGAAAAGTATTGAATGCTAGTTCCCCTCAAAACACATGCAAAGCTGTCATTAGCGGCAATAGAAAGTGCATAGGCATATGGAATTTGAAGAGGATATACAATCAAAGTGTCTTGAATATAATGTAACATATGATGCTTCTTTTATAGCTTTGGTTAGGAAAAATGAGATTCAAATAGAATTTTCGATTGTAAACACAGTTCATACCCTTAGTTATAGAGACAACAGGAAGAAATCAGAAATATAAGTTATGAGAATAGTTATATGTAATCTGAAATTCTCTGTTGAAATTTTAAAATATAGGTGGCATTTTATGATTAGAAATGGAAAGTAATAGGCAGCTAATTTATTTTATGATTCAGACCTACTCAGGGAAACATACAATACACATTTATACACAGTGCCACTACCATGCACATGATCCTATTTCAATTAACAGTTATATATAACGTTTTGAAATGTTTAAATATTCATAACTATTGCTAAATAACAGATAACACTGATATATATGACATTTACTGAATCACTTATTTATAAAATATCATTGAATTATAACTGTGAAACTATGAGTTGCTATGAGGATTGATGGAGACACAAAAGACTCTGAATAGACAAAGCAATCTTGAGAAAGAAAAATGGAGCTAGAGGAATCAAGCTCCCTGATTTCAGATCATGCTACAAAGCCACTGTTATTAAAATATTATGGTACTGACACCAAAACAGAAATATAGATCAATGGAACAGGATAGAAAGCCATGCACCTGTACTCAATTATCCTACAAAGGATGCAAGGCTATACAGTGGAGAAAAGACAGTCTCTTCAATAAATTGTTCTGGAAAAACTGGACAGCTGCATGTAAAAAAATGAAATTAGAACATTCTTAACATCACAACAAAAATAAACTAAAATGGACTAAAGACCTATATGTAATGCTGGTTACTACAAAACTGTTAGAGGAAAACATAGGCAGAACACTCTGACATAAATTGCACCAATATCTTTTTTGATCTATCACAAAGAGTAATGGAAATAAAAACAAACATAAACAAATGGGAACGAATTCAATTTAAAACCTTTTGCACAGAAAAGGAAATAATAAACAAAATGAAAAAACAATCCACAGAATGAGAGAAAATATTCACAAACAATGCAACCATCAAGAAATTAGTCACAAACAGCTCATGTGGCTCAATACTAAAAATAAATAAGTAAAAAGTGGACAGAAGACCTAAATAGATCTAACACATAGAGATGTCCAAGAGGTACATAAAAAAAAATGCTTAACACTACTAATTATTAGAGAAATGCAAATCAAAACTACAATGAAGTATCACCTCATTTCACTCAGAATGGTCATCACTAAAAAAATCTACAAACAATAAATGCTGCAGGGGGTGTTGAGAGAAGAAAATCTTCCTACACTGTTGGTGTGAATGTAAATTTATACAATCACTATAGACCACAGTATGGAGATTTTATAAAAAACTGAAAATAGAGCTACCACATGATACAGTAATCTCAATATTCTATATTTATGTAGAGAAAAATATGGTTTGAAAGGATACATACAACCCAATGTTCACTGCAGCACTGTTTACAATACACAAGAGAGGCAAGCAATCTAAATGTCCATTGACAGATGAATGGATTTAAAAAGGGTGGTACATATATACAATGGAATATTATTCACTCATTATAAAGAATGCAATAATACCATTTGCAGCAAAATGAATGAACCTGGAGATTATCATGCTAGGTGAACTAATCAAACAAAGGCAAATACTGTATGATATCACTTTTAAAAGGAATTTTAAAAAACTGATACAAATGAACTTATTTTTAAAACAGGATCAAACTCAGGGAGTGAATTTATGGTTACCAATGGGAAAGAGAGGGAGAGGAGGAGGGATAGGTAGACAACTTGGGAATGACATGTACACACTGCTATATTTAAAATAGATAACCAATATGGACCTACTGTAAAAAAAAAAAAAAAAGAAGAATTAATTAAAAAAATAAGACTGTCCTCAATCTCAAAAAAAAAAAAAAAAAGAAAAAATGCTTAGTATTTTTGGCTCTTAAAACAAAGAAAATGATTGGTCAAGCATTTACATTTGTATTTAATTTCAAATATGATGGAAAAAAGTTATCAAGCTAATGATAACACTTGGGAATAACAACTCTATGTATGTACGTTATAAGACATATGTATACATATAAACATATTTGATCACTTCCCAATAAACTATGTACTTTATATTTTCTTTAGTGCAGTTTTAAGAAACATGCTCAAAGTAATAAACTTCATTTGTAGGAAATACCTATAAATATGTATAATTATTTGTAGGAAATACCTATAAATATGTATATGCCTATATGGACATAAAAATTATTTCATTTCATAAAATGTCTATTTGTGATTATCAAAGAAAGATTCATACATTATAGAAAATTAAAATATATCTCAAGATAATCCAAAGCTAAAAGCACAACATCTAGATAATGTCATCTTAACATGCCAATATAAAGACTTCACAGCATATCTTTATTATATAATAAATATAAATGTATCATGCTGTTACATCCTGATTTTCTACTTTATATTATTTTAATGTGGTATCAGGCCATTAAACATTTTTGTTTCTATGCATACTTTTAGTGAATAATAGTATATTGTGACTATATACCATAATTCTTTCATCTAATGTTGGATTTTTATACAGCTTCTGATTTCTACCATATGAATAGTGCTGAAAGTCCTAGCCACAGCAATCAGAGGAGAAAAAGAAATAAAAGGAATCCAGATTAGAAAAGAAGAAATAAAACTCTCACTATTTGCAGATGACATGATCCTCTACATAGAAAACCCTAAAGACACCATCAGAAAATTGTTAGAGCTAATAAATGGATATAGTAAAGTTGCAGAATAAAAAAATAATACACAGAAAGCCCTTGCACTCCCATACACTAACAATGAGAAAACAGAAAGAGAAATTAAGAAAATAATTTAATTCACCATTGCAAAGTAAAGAATAAAATACTTAGGAATCAATTTACCTAAAGAAACAAAAGACATATATATAGAAAACTATACAACACTGATAAAAGAAATCAAAGAGAACACAAATAGATAGAGAAATATACTATATTCATGGATTGGAAAAAATCAATATAGTGAAAATGAGTATACTACCTAAGGCAATCTACAGATTCAGCACAATCCCTATCAAGATACTAGGGTACTTTTCACAGAATTAGAACAAATAATTTCACAATTTGTATGTAAATGCAAAAAGTCTCGAATAGTCAAAGGAAACATAGATCAATGGAACAAGATAGAAAGCCCAGAGATAAATACATGCACCTATGGACACCTTGTATTTAACAAAGGAGGCAAAAATATACAATGGTGAAAAGATAATCTTCTTAACAATCAGTGCTAGGAAAACTGGTCAATGACCTGTTAAAGAATGAAACTAGAACACTTTCTAACACCATACACAAAAATAAACTCAAAATGGCTTAAAGATCTAAATGTACAACTGGAAACTATAAAACTCTTAGATTAAAAAAAAATATATATATATATATAGTCAGAACCCTGTCTGACATAAATCACAGCAGAATCCTTTATGATTTACCACCAAGAGTAATGGAAATAAAAGCAAAAATAGACAAATGGAACCTAACTAAACCTAAAAGCTTTTGCAAAATGAAGGAAACTATAAGCAAGGTGAAAAGGCAGCCTTCAGAATGGGAAAAGATAATTGAAACTGAAACAATTGACAAAGAATTAATCTCCAAAATATATAAGCAGCTCATGCAGCTCAATATCAGAAAAATAAATGACCCAATCAAAAAAGTGAGCCAAAAAACTAAACAGACATTTCTCCAAAGAAAGCATCAAGATGTCTAATAAACACATGAAAAGATGTTCAACATCACTCATTATCAGAGAAATGCAAATCAAAACCACAATGAGGTACCATCTCATGCCAGTCAGAATGGTTGCCATAAAAAAGTCTACAAGCAATAAATGCTGGAGATGGTGTGGAGAAAGGGAACCCTCTTATATTGTTGGTGGGAATACAAGCTATTGTAGCCACTATGGAGAACAGTGTGGAGATTCCTTAAAAAACTGGAAATAGGACTGCCATATGACCCAGCAATCCCACTACTGGACATACACACCTAGTAAACAAGAATTGAAAAAGACACGTTCTCCTGTGTTCATTGCAGCACTGTTTACAATCGCTAGAATGGAAGCAACCTAGATGTCTGTCAGCAGATGAATGGATAAGGAAATTGTGATACATATATATATACATACATATATATATAGTATACATATATATATATATTCATATATATAATGGAATAATACTCAGCTATTACAAAGAACATTCGAGTTGGTTCTAATGAGTTGGATGAAACTGAAACCTATTAGACAGAGTGAGTTAAGCCAGAAAGACAAACACCAATACAATGCATTAAAGCATATATGTGGAATTTAGAAAGAAGGTAATGATGACCCTACATGCAAGACAGCAAAAGAGACACAGATGTAAAGACTGTCTCTTATACACATCTAAAAGCTTTTGCAAAATGAAGGAAACTATAAGCAAGGTGAAAAGGCAGCCTTCAGAATGGGAAAAGATAATTGAAACTGAAACAATTGACAAAGAATTAATCTCCAAAATATATAAGCAGCTCATGCAGCTCAATATCAGAAAAATAAATGACCCAATCAAAAAAGTGAGCCAAAAAACTAAACAGACATTTCTCCAAAGAAAGCATCAAGATGTCTAACAAACACATGAAAAGATGTTCAACATCACTCATTATCAGAGAAATGCAAATCAAAACCACAATGAGGTACCATCTCATGCCAGTCAGAATGGTTGCCATAAAAAAGTCTACAAGCAATAAATGCTGGAGATGGTGTGGAGAAAGGGAACCCTCTTATATTGTTGGTGGGAATACAAGCTATTGTAGCCACTATGGAGAACAGTGTGGAGATTCCTTAAAAAACTGGAAATAGGACTGCCATATGACCCAGCAATCCCACTACTGGACATACACACCTAGTAAACAAGAATTGAAAAAGACACGTTCTCCTGTGTTCATTGCAGCACTGTTTACAATCGCTAGAATGGAAGCAACCTAGATGTCTGTCAGCAGATGAATGGATAAGGAAATTGTGATACATATATATATACATACATATATATATAGTATACATATATATATATTCATATATATAATGGAATAATACTCAGCTATTACAAAGAACATTCGAGTTGGTTCTAATGAGTTGGATGAAACTGAAACCTATTAGACAGAGTGAGTTAAGCCAGAAAGACAAACACCAATACAATGCATTAAAGCATATATGTGGAATTTAGAAAGAAGGTAATGATGACCTTACATGCAAGACAGCAAAAGAGACACAGATGTAAAGAATAGACTTTTGGACTCTTTGGGAGAAGGTGAGGGAGGGACAATATGAGAGAGGAGCATTGGAACATGTATATTACCATATGCAAAATAGATGACCAGTGCAAATTCAATGCATGAAGCCGGACACCCAAAGCTGGTGCTCTAGGACAACCCAGAAGGATGGAGTGGGAAGGGAGATGGGAGGGGAGTTCAGGACAGTGGGACACATGTATACCCATGGCTGGTTCATTTCAAAATATGGCAGAAACCACCACAGCATGGTAAAATAATTAGCCTCCGATTAAAATAAATTGACTATTTTTTTAAAAAAAGAAAGAAAGCACATTCTGGCATGATTCACTCCATCCCCTTCTAAAGAGACATAACTTCACAATGTCATCTCAACATAATGTATTCTGGAATTCATAGATTGTGAATAAATAAAAAACTAAAAATGAATGGAAAAGGTAAACACTGGAGAGAAGGTATTTTTTTATTCCTTCAGTGTACTGTTTGAAATCAATTGATTTCCGTTGACCTTTTTCTTCCCCAATCACTAGCAGTTGTTATTTATTGACTGGGAAGCCAACCCACTGCAACTGTGGGGCTTTGCCTCCAGTGGGGAAATTGAACTGAAAGCCCTAGAATAAGATACTGTGAAATGAATGGCAAGTGGCCAAGAGGAGATACCCCACGTCCAAGGCCAGGAGCAGCAGCAGAGAGGAGATACATCACGTCCAAGGTCAGGAGTGGTGGCTGAGAGGAGATACCCCGCATCCAAGGTAAGGAACAGTGGCTGCACATTGCTGGAGCAGCTGTGAAGAGATACCCCATGTCCAATGTAACAGAAACCCCACTGAGGTTGTAGGCCCAGAGAGAGGGCATCAGAGGGCAGACAGACTGAAACTACAATCACAGAAAAATTAGCCAGTCTGATCACATGGACCACAGCCTTGTCTAACTCAAAGAAACTAAGCCATGTTATGTAGGGCCATCCAAGATGGATGGGTCATGGTGGAGAGTTTTGACAAAATGTGGTCCACTGGAGAAGGGAATGGCAAACCACATCAGAATTCCTGCCTTGAGAAACCCATGAACAGTATGAAAATCAAAAAGATAGGACATCAAAAGATGAACTGTTTGTGTCGGTAGGTGCCCAATATGCTACTGGATATCAGTGGAGAAATAACTCCAGAAAGAATGAAAGGTTGGAACTAAAACAAAACAACACCCAGTTGTGGGTGTGACTGGCGATAGAAGCAAGATCCAATGTGGTAAAGAGCAACGTTGCAAAAGAACGTGGAATGTTAAGTCCATGAATCAAGGCAAACTGGAAGTGGTCAAACAGGAGATGGCAAGAGTGAACGTCGACATTCTAGG
>SJYV01002864.1:6197-19399 GCA_006410875.1 Neotragus pygmaeus | reverse complement strand
GGGAAGTACTGTGTCATGGGAGGACTGCAGACCTCAGGGGCAGTGGCCCTGGATTCTGGACCCGGAATCTAGATTCACCACGAGCCTCGCTGTTCCCTGGCCATCCATCAGTCTTCCCATCCATAAGAGGAGGGTTGGAATTATTGGAGACTAAAGATCACTTCTGGCTCCCATTCTATGACTCTAGGGATGGACTGTGTTACATTCAAGTATGTGGTATTTCCTTTCTGTATTCATTTTCTCAGAAATGTGAATTAATCAAGGATATTCATGACAGTAACATTTGAGTGGTTACTATGAGCTCTGGCAAAGTACTTGAAACCTCATAACTCTTCACCCTCCCAGTAATCCTCTGGTGGAGTAGGTGGGTATTATTAACAGGTCCAGTCTTCGGATGAAGTAACCAGGCTTAGGGAGATAAGTAATCAACCACTCCATTTCCACTGGCATGTCTTAGAGGCTACTCCAGTTTAGTACTTTGGAAACCAAACTCTGGCCTCCCAGCCCAGCTAAACGTGCTTCTCTCTCCACCTCCTCCTGCTCAGCAAGATGGCACCTCCTTCCTTTCTCATACACAGGCTAAAAGGCTTCAAGTTTCTCCTGCCTCCACTTCATCACAAATCATTTCAGCCTTGTTCTCAAAATACATCAGCTGTTTCTTACCACTCCCTGTGTGACTAGCCTAAGCCTTCATTGTGTGTCGTCTGGACCTTCTCACTGGCTGCCCATTTCCAGCCTTCTGTTCCCCATCATGTGCACACACATACATGGACATACACAAGCAGATGTGCACGCATGCACATCTATGAGGGTTTTTTTTTTTTGCTATACCACAGCCAGAATGATCCTTTGTAAATGTAAGTCGTATCATGTGTGTACTTCATGCTAAGTCGATTTACTCGTGTCCGACTCTTTGCAACCCCATGGACTATAGCCTGCCAGGCTCCTCTCTCCATGGGATTCTCCAGGCAAGAATAGTGAAGTGGGTTGGCGTGCCCTCCTCCAGGAGATCTTCCAGACCTAGGGATGAAACCTGCGGCTCTTGTATCTCCTGCATTGGCAGGCAGGTTCTTTACCGCTAGCGCCACCTGGGAAGCCCAAGCTATATCATTCCTCTGCTCAAATCTTTCACGGATTTCCCATCTCAGTTCAGTTCAGTTCAGTCGCTCAGTCATATCCGACGTTTTGCGACCCCATGAACTGCAGCACGCCAGGCCTCCCTGTCCGTCAGCAACTGCTGCAGTCTACCCAAACCCATGTCCATTGAGTCAGTAATGCCAGCCAACCATCTCATCCTCTGTTGTCCCCTTCTCCTCCCACCCTCAATCTTTCCCAGCATCAGGGTCTTTTCAAATGAGTCAGCTCTTCACATCAGGTGGCTAAAGTATTGGAGTTTCAGCTTCAACATCAGTCTTTCCAATGAACACCCAGGACTGATCTCCTTTTGGATGGGGTGATTGGATCTCCTTGCAGTCCAAGGGACTCTCAAGAGTCTTCTCCAGCACCACAGTTCAAAAACATCAATTCTTCGGCGCACAGCTTTCTTTATAGTCCAGCTTTCACATCATACATGACCACTGGAAAAACCATAGTCTTGACTAGACAGACCTTTGTTGACAAGGTAATGTCTCTGCTTTTTAATATGCTGTCTAGGCTGGTCATAACTTTCCTTCAAAGGAATAAGCATCTTTTAATTTCACGCTGCAATCTCCATCTGCAGTGATTTCGGAGCCCAGAAAAATAAAGTCAGCCACTGCTTCCACATCTATTTGCCATGAAGTGATGGGACTGCTGCTGCTGCTGCTGCGTCGCTTCAGTCGTGTCCGACTCTGTGCGACCCCATAGATGGCAGCCCATCTGGCTCTCCCATCCCGGGGATTCTCCAGGCAAGAACACTGGAGNATGCTCACTAATATACCAAGAGCCACAGTTTGACTTTGATTTCAAAATATTCTAAAACATGTAGCAGGGACACTGTGTTGCAAGCCTAGATTTTTAATGGTAAGAGCTTGGCTTTTTGGAAGAGAAGGACTCAGCACATGAAGTTTATAGCATAAAGATGAGTTTGGGAAGCTTGTAAAGTACATTTCTCATTCTGAAGAGATAACATTTTGGTAGGAGGAAGATGACTAGAGGGATTTTAATTGAGTCTGGAGGAGGGGTCCCTGAGAAGGGTCAGTGCCCTGACCTCTCCCTGTCTGAGCTTGGAGAGGCTGTTGATAGAATGCATTGGGTTATTGAATGTAGGGATCAAGAGCTGGGCAAACATGTGCTTGACCCTTCCTGAAGAGAAGGAGTGCAGAATCCTGAGCTGAATGAATATTTACCCAATTGTTCAAATCAAATTTGCACACTGCCCAATTTTTTTTCTAGGACCTAGAGAGTTGTCTCTGCAAATGCTGACTTGTGCAATTCTTAAATAAAAATCACATTGTTTATAGAATTTCTCTCAGTTTCTCTGTCTCCATTCTCCACCCCAAGGTATGCCAGTGTGGAGTTATGCCTGTCACTCTTTAAAAATGTCTAATAATGTGTCTTTTTGGAGTGTTTTCTGATTATGAGCAACATGAAAGCAGTTCAAACTAGCTGAAACAATAGAGAGACTTCCTTGACTAACTCAAATGAGAAGTCCAGATGAGCGTGGGTTCAGGTGAGGCTTGTTCCAGTGGCTTAGAAGTGTCAAAAGGCTCATTTCCCCATGCCGCTTTCCACAATGTCAGATTTAACAAATGAGTGCTTTATATCAGGTCCCAAGATGGCAGACTGTAGCTTCTTGAGCTCCTGAGTCTTCTGACATCCAACTAGAGGCGCCTTGGTTCTGGCGTTCCCAGCCATTGCAGTTACCGTCTGGACCAGAGACATTAGCCCATCTCCATTCCCATGACTGGATGCCGGAACTGGCTCAGTCCAGAAGGCCAGCTCTGTGCTTGGAGGCTGCAGAGGTGCTGCCTCCCTGAGACCCCAGGGTGGCTCCGTGGGATCAGGGCTGTTGGGAAGTGGGAGGGTGAGTGATGCCGAGGGGGCATCAGCAAGTGTCCTCTACAAAAAGGATCTTGCATTTCATGTTTTATTAAAATTCATTTTGCTACCATCCTTCCACAGTTTTCTGCTAATTGGTAAGGAATTATCATCGGAGCAGAAATCTCTAAATTCCTACCTGCCAAGCAGGAGTTAGAAGGTTCTCTCTCTGCCCTGTGGCTGAGGGAGGGCAGAGTACAGAATCATGTGTCTTGGCTGTAGCCACACTGGCCTTGTTCTGCTCACCCAGGAAAGAGTCAGCAGTCCCTGCTTTGTGAGGTTCTTGTGGGGATAAGCAGCATGTCTCTCCGCATGCATCTTGCCCTGTGCCAAGGCTGTGGTGAGGGAAATGCTCTCTGGATGCGATGTCAGTTCACATACATGCTCACGAGGGTGCTCCCTGCAAAGCACTAGTTGGGTCTTGATGACAGACAGTGGATTCAAAGAGTAGAGGGGGGGAGGGGGCACAGGTGGTAGAGACCGTTAGCCAGGACCCTGTAACTGCCAGGTGGAGGGGAGGGGCCCAATGAGGAATGAGAGACACACTCATCCCCTAACCCTCTGCTGTAATCCTGATGAGAACTTGATGACTGTCTTCAGCTCATTATCCTGTCAAACAGTAGGTATAGAGGGAGGACCTGCCCCTTTGTGCTTACTCCTGATGACGTGCTGCTTGCTGCAGGAGGGGAGCTGGGAGGCTGTGTGACTTGACGTGGGTCACGCTGCCAAGTGCAGGCTTAAGTTCCAAGACCTTCCAACTGCTAGCCACTTGTCTCAGAAAAGTTTTATGAAAAACTGCGAAGCAATTTGCAGAAGATTGCCGATGGTCTCAGGCCATTTAGACAAGGTTTAAAATATGCCCAAGAGTTCTTGGCATGGCTTAGGGATGTAGCATCCCCGAAGTGACATGATAAACCTCAGTGCTGGAGAATAGATGGGCAGAAGTCTACTCCTGCAGACCCAAGGCCTTTGTATTCTAAATTGGGCGATGTTGCCAAAATCTGGCCTATGTGTTCAGGTGACGGAAGGAAATGGCAGCACACTCCAGTATTCTTGCCTGTAAAATCCCATGGACAGGGGAGCCTGGCAGGCTACAGTCCACAGGGTTGCAAAGAGTCAGACACGACTGACCAGGCACATACGCGTGATGGATTAAATCTCGGAGACAGAGTTTTGAGTGAAGTAAAAAGAGCTTCATTGCTTTTCCAGGCAAAGGGGGCCACAGTGGGCTAATGTCCTCAAAACTGTGTGTCCCATCCTGGAGGGGATAGTGAGCAGTCTTATCGTGTTCAAAGAACAGGGTATGAACTTCTCGTGAACATGCTTTCTGCTGGTTGGTTGTGAGTTAATCGGGAGTGAGCATCATTAGCCTTCTGGTTCCAACCAGTCTGGGGTCTATGTGCTTGTGGGCAGCATACAGTTAACTTCTTTTACTTGGTGGGGTTATGGTATTTNACAGGGTATGAACTGCTCGTGAACATGCTTTCCGCTGGTTGGTTGTGAGTTAATCGGGAGTGAGCATCATTAGCCTTCTGGTTTCAACCAGTCTGGGGTCTATGTGCTTGTGGGCAGCATACAGTTAACTTCTTTTACGTGGTGGGGTTATGGTATCTTCAAAACAGCTCAAAGGGCATGGTCCAGAATATTATCTACAGTCCTCGAGGAAGAACTGAAGATCCTTGACTGTGCATGATGGCTAAACTATTACTACTTTGTCTTGCTTGACTGTTTTCTTTTCTTCATTTTCTTACTTTTCTGATTATATTTATTCTTTGACTAAAGTTTTTCTACAGACAAAAGACAGCTGGAGGACATGGGTGGGGGTCTATCCTGGGGAGATCTTGTAGGGTCCCGCGTGGTTACAGTGATGCACACACTGGCCCTGTCACGCTGACATTTTCCTTTGGGCTGTGTCTGAGTAAGTGAGGGGAGGCGGACTCAGGCACTCCTTGTGATCTGCCTCCTCAGCAATCCAGCTGGGACCAAGGCCCAGGGAAGGGAAGGAGCCTAGTGCCCTTCCTTGCTGCATTCTGGGAGTGACTGGCTTCCTTGGAACTACCTTCATGGTTCAGGGAGCAGGCCTACCACAAGGGCACGGTCAGGCTCGTGGGCCTAACTCTTGCCCTCCCTGGTCACCCACAGCTGTCTCTCCCCATGGTGGCCTCTCCCTTCCCTTCTCAGCACCAGGGAAAGGGCCCCTTTGGCCTCTGATCTCCAGGTGCTCCCTTATTCCCTTCAAGCGACCTTATGGTCCCACTGTGTGAACTCTGCACCTTCTAAACCTGCTCTGTGCCTTGTCTGCTTATGGCCCACAGGCCGGGGCTGCCTCGGAACCACACTCAGGAGCCACAACTGATCACAGTCTTAGAAATTCTGAGAGTTGGTCATCAGAATGTTGATAGCTTGCAATTGATCACGGGGAATATTTACATCATGGGAACTGGTTCACGCCGCATTTCAGGGCTTTTTTTTTGTTTACTTTAGAGAGCTGGCTAGTACACATTTATCATTACAGCCCCAAGGAGCACCCACAGTGAGCCTTCCTGAACTTGGCCCCAGGCTTCAGAGCCTACTTGTCCACTTATACTCTCTCAGGCGGCCAGAAGTCCTTGAGGCCTGCCTGGCTGCAGTGTGGAGTCCCTCTAGCAGTCACATTCCAAGCATGAAAAATAAGAGAGGGCCCCAGAGTCTTGGGGTCACTTCTGGCCTGGGCCTGGACAGCCTGGAGAAGCTACTTAGCTTCTCTAGTTTCTCCCTGATTCAGTTCAGTTCAGTTCAGTAGCTCAGTTGTGTCCAACTCTTTGCGACCCCATGGACTGTAGCATGCCAGGCTTCCCTGTCCATCACCAACTCCCAGAGCTTGCTCAAACTCATTTCCATCGAGTTGGTGATACCATACAATCATCTCATTCTCCTCCTGCCTTCAATCTTTTCCAGCATCAGGGTCTTTTCCAATGAGTAAAGTTCCTCACATCAAGGGGCCAAGTATTGGAGTTTCAGCTTCAGGATCAGTCCTTCCAATGAATATTAAAGACATGGTGCTAATACCACCTACACCTCATGGCTCAGACAGAGAACCGGGTTTGATCCCTGGGTTGGGAAGATCCCTTGGAGAAGGGAATGGCTACCCACTCCAGCATTATTGCCTGGAGAGTTCCATGGACAGAGGAGACTGGCAGGCTACAATCCATGGGGTCATGAAGAGTTGGACACAACTGAACAACTAACACTTAACACGCATAACCCCTGCTGGAGAGGCGTGTGTAGCTCCAGGAACTGGTAGGGCTCCATCAGTGATAGCCTCCAGTGGGGGGCTAGTGTGGCTGGTGGAGCTTGTCTGGGAAATTTCAGCAGAGTCACTTTGAGATGTCTCTCCCTCTTGCTTCTCCATTCAGCACCACTGGTGTGCAAATGAATACTTGAAACACAGAGAGAACTCAGCTCGCTAGACCCCCTTGCTGATGGAAAAGAATGACCTTCCGTGTCATCCTGGCATGGAGGTTGCACAATGAGGGGGCATGAGTGTTCTCAGGGGCCCAGAGAGTGTTGGCCTGAGGAGCAAGAACATGAGCTCGGGGTTGTAGCTGCTGCATGGATATGTCTATATGTGGGAGGCCCTGAATTTCCATGCTATGAAACTGTTGAATTTTGGCCCCACTGGAAAATGGAGAACATGGATTCAATAGATCTTAAACCCAAAGATGCCACTCTTTCTTGTCCTCACGTCTTGATGCTGAACATCCAGTGGGGACCTCATGTTGGCCAATTGGCTGAATGACTATCTTCAGGACTCCAATTGTCAAGAACTAAATTATGTCCCCCTTCTCTCCTGACTCAGGTGTTGAAGCCCTAAATCTCAGTGTGACTGTCTTTAGAGACAGAGAATAAGGGTGGGGCCCTGATCCTGGACTGGTGTCCGTATAAGAAGAGTAGGGGACCCCAGCATCCTCTCTCATTCTCAGTCTCTGAACATGCAGAAAAAGCCACGTGAGGACAGAGTAAGAAGTCAGCCATCTCCAAGCCAGGAAGAGGGTCTCACCAGACGCCAACCATGATGGCCCCGGGTCATGGCCTTCCAGCCTCCAGGCGGTGGGGCAGTCCTGCGGTTTAAACCACCCAGGGTGTGGAGTTTGCTATGGCACCCGAGTAGACCAAGATCTGGAGTATTACTCCCTTTTATTGAGGACCATGGGCTTTTCAGATGTTATTCACATATATCATTATTTGTCTTCAAATGATTTACATGCATTATTTCACTTAGACTATCCCCATTTTACAAATGAAGTGCTTAAAACACAATGAAGTAAAGTAACTTGCCCAAGGTCACAGATAGTAGGGCCAGAATTTGAACAAAAGAAGAGGTCACTTGACAATCTATGATCCTGAGTCCACACCATTCTTGGGGTGCCCACACGAAGCCCCTTGGGTCTGAGGCCCCTGGCCCCTGAAACCTGCAGTGCTTGGCCTGAAGGGACCTTTCCTATAAATGGGGCCAGGGCCACTCACATTTTGGTGCATTGGAAATAGGCTCAAAACGAAATCTCCAGAAAGTGGGGCTCCCTGTGCAGCACCCTGGCAGTTTGATGGATGAAAAGCATTTCAAATTTTCCTGTAAAAATGTCTGTTGTGCAAAGATAAGGTAATTCTGGCACACGCAGCGGTGACTTCTTAACTAGCTCAGGCAAGAACGATCTGCTCATTTTAGTCTTGGGGCTAGGTGCAGCAGCTGGGGTGATGCTGGCCAGGCTAGCACCAGTCCAGACCCAAAGGCAGCACAGGAAGGGTAGGATCAGTGTTTGCCCAGGGCTGCCCTCTGGTGCCACATATACTGGCTGTTTGCAGAGAACTCAGACTTCAGAACCAGAGAGCTTAAAAGTGGACCATGTCTAATTCTGAGACTAGGGAGTCAAGTGTGACAGTGGGGCCTGGGGCCTGGGCCAGGGCCTTCCCTGCCTTGTGATGTCAGGCAGCTCCCTCAACCATGTGATGGGAGGAGGGATGAGATGAGCCCAGCACTCCAGGGCCCTGGAGACCCATCCAGCTGCCAGCTGGGGCAGGGCTATCCCCAGGGTGAGTACAGGGGCCTCCTGTGCACCCTGGCAAAGATAAAGTGATGAAAAAGTCATCTCTTTATTTGGTCAGTTGTTCAATTGCTAAGTCATGTTGGAGTCTTTGCAATCCCATGGACTGCAGCATGCCAGGACTTCCTGTCCTTCACTATCTCCCAGAGTTTCCTCAAACTCATGTCCATTGAATTGGTGATGCCATCAAACCATTTCATCCTTTGTTGCCTCCTTCTCCTGCCTTCAGTCTTCCCCAGAATCAGGATCTTTTCCAATGAATCAACTCTTCACATCAGGTGGTCAAAATATTGGAGCTTCAGCATCATTATCAGTCCTTCCAATGATTGTTCAAGGTTGATTTCCTTGAGGATTGACTGGTTTGATCTTGTCATCCAAGGGTCTCTAAGAGTTTTCTCCAACACCACAGCTCAAAAGCATCAATTCTTTGGAGCTCAGTCTTCTTTATGGTCCAGCTCTCACATCTGTACATGACTACTGAAAAAGCCATAGCTTTGACTTTATGGACCTTTGTCAGAAAAGTGACATCTCTGTGTTTTAATAAGCTGTCTAGGTGTGTCACAGGTTTTCTTCCAAGGAGCAAGTGTCTTTTAAATTTGTGGCTGCAGTCACTGTCCACAGTGATTCAGGCCAGTGGAGGACCCCGATTTCGCAGCAGGAGGTGCCTCAGGTGCCACCTGGTTGGAAGGGGAAGGTCTGATGGGGATCTCGTGCTCAGGCCCTGGTCTGACTCCCTTCACCATTCCCACCAGATGTGGCCCCCCGCCCTGTCTCTGCAGCTCCTTTGATGGAGTCATTAGCCTGGTGATGCCATGTTTCCCAATCCCTTCCCTACCCAGAGTGGGAGCCCCAAGGAGTGGTGATGACAGGTCACCTTGGGTGGCCAAGGCTCACAGGGTTAGACCTTGGAGAGACTGTGGCCCCTCCCTCTTAGAGCCACAGCTTTCTGTGTTCTTGAGGGCTCGCCCAACTCCAGGTTCTCTAGCAACTGGCTCATCTTGGGGGCCCTCACTTTCTCCTCCACCTCTGGACCTGTCCTGTCACCGGCCCTCCTTATCCAAGCCTGAACGCATTCTTCCTCCACGTCCAGGGTCAGGAAGCCCCACACCTTCCCTCTCCTGTGCCAGCCGTACCTGTTAGCATTTGGCTGGGCCCGGCTCTGCACACTGTCCAGAAGGCTGTTTGCCTGTGTGCACCCTGCTTGACACCTTTCTCTCCTGTCATCCCCAAGTAATGAGGCACTTAGGAGGGAGGATGGGATGTGGGAGAAATCTGGGGTCCCTACTCCCTGACAATGGCTGTGCTAAGGCTTCATCTCAGTTCAGATGCAGCCTTGCTGGGTGACCAAACCTTTCATCCTTGCCTCTCTGGGACCTGTGCCCTTCTGTGACGGGGGACAGGGTTATTGTGAGACCAGGGGGACACCTCACGGTGCCCTCTGACACAGGACTGGTTAACAGCAGGGCTCTCTGAATGTAACCTACCTCCATTAAGCCCAAACTGCAAAGCCAACGGCAGGCTTAGAGGTGCTGGGGAGACAGGTCATGACAGCAGTTTCCTCCTGAGTGAGGTTGAGGGGAGGTCACTTCCGTGGTCTCTGGCTGACCCAGCTTAGTCTGGAAAGGGTCAGTGAAAACATCGGGACTCGGCCCAGGCCTTGGCGCCTCCTCTAGAGCTGGCGTGATCCCAAGTTATGATTCCTGGAAATCACTCTCTGAGAAAATGCAAAATTCATTTACCCTTGGGAATCCATTGGCAGTGCTGGGCTACATTTTAGTCCATTCATCCAAGGGTGCAACATTCCAGCTGGAAACTTCAGCCCACCCTGGATGTGATCATGACAAATAAGAGAGGGAGATGGATTAGAGATAGGAGTTCTGATTAGCACAATTACAGGGAGCCATGGTTCTGTGTTCTGGTGAAGAAGACAATAAATTAATTGTGATGTGGGAGAGATGGCATCCCAAATCCACACAGTGCCCGGTCCTGCTACAACCTGTATGTAATGTGTAATTGCATTATATTGCCAAGGGAGTTGGGGCAGGGATTCAATTACTCTGCAGAGTGGCTGGAAATAGCCCTGACTCCCTCTCACCTACTGAACACACTGGAGAAGATGTTGCATCATTAGACCCTGAGCTCAGCAGAGGAAGTACCAACAGTCAGATCACAGCTCTGTGGGCCTCTGTCCACCTCTGTGCAGAAACCCATTGAGAGAGTGTTATGGGGTAAAGGTGTATATCCACCTGAAATTCATGTGTTGAATCCCTGACCCCCAACAGATGGTATTGGGAGGTGGGACCTTTGAGAGGTGACTGTATTTAGATGAAGCTTTGTGATGGATTAATGTCCAGGTGAGAGGAGAAAGGGAGACCAGAGCTTGCCTTCTTGGACATATGAGGGAATGGCCAGAGGTGGCTATTTATAAGCCAGGAAGAGGCTGAACTAGCTGGAAACTTGATCTTGGATTTCCCAGTCCCCAGAACTGTGAAAAATCAGCATCTGTTGCTGAGTTGCCTGAACTAAGGTAGCAAATAAGAATTCAAAAAAGTGCAGTCAATGCCACTTGGTGAAGCAGGCACTGTGGTCCTGGCTGTCCGAGGCCCTACTGACATCATCCACCAGCCTCTGCATTCCTGGCCGGTGCTTTCCACCTTTTACTAAGGAGCTATTTGAAATGAGGAACTGGGGCTCTCCCCACCTGTTTCACACATGCTGCTGCTAAGTCACTTCAGTCGTGTCCGACTCTGTGCGACCCCAGAGATGGCAGTCCACCAGGCTCCCCCGTCCCTGGGATTCTCCAGGCAAGAACACTGGAGAACACTGGGTTGCCATTTCCTTCTCCAATGCATGAAAGTGAAAGGTGAAAGTGAAGTCGCTCAGTCGTGTCTGACTCTTAGCAACCCCATGGACTGCAGCCCACCAGGCTCCTCCGTCCATGGGATTTTCCAGGCAAGAGCACTGGAGTGGGGTGCCATCGCCTTCTCCTGTAGTGTTAGCTATTTTAGAAGTGTTTTCCTTTGGTGCTTGCAACAGTCAGCACTTTTGAGGCAGGTTTAAGATTTCAGGCTTTAAAGGAAGGGGAAGGTGATTGTTTGCTAGGCCTACTATGGGCCAGCTGCTGTCCTCAGCCCTGAACATAGTACACAAACCTCTCCACCCTGGCACAGCTGCCTTCCAGCAGAGAGGAGACACGTTATAAACCATGGGCATTTATGTAGTATGTTTGAAGGAGATAGTGCATGAATACATTAGAGCAAAATCAGTGGGATCCAGAGGGCTGGAATGGGTGAGGGCAGGAGGTGGTGTGCAGGTTTGTATGAAGTGGTCAGGGAAGGCCTCAATGTCAAGGTGGCATTGAGCAGAGTTGCAGGAGGTGAGGGAGTTAGCTTGTGGAGTTGATATTGGGAAAAGCACGCTCTGGGTAGAGACAGCAACCATAGCAGAATCCCTAAATGGATCCCACTGGAGTGCTCCCAGAGCAGCCAGAAGGCTGGTGTGGCTGCCCCAGAGTGAAGGCGGGAAGTGGTAGCTGCAGTAAGAGAGCTCAGAGCAGGTGGGTCCTCGTGCGTCATGGGGGACACTTGGGCTTTCACTCTGAGATGGGACCAAGGGAGGGATGGGACAGAGGAGGAGCGTGAGCCGACTCTTATTTTAACAAGGTCACTGTGGCTCTGTGCATGGGGGCCAGAGAGGAGCAGGAAGAGGCCTAGGGAGGCTACTACGAAGGTACCCCCTTTTCTACCAACTTATACATGGGAGCATATGGGTATGAGCTATTGATGGCTGTTTTGTAGCCTTCTTTGTGATCTGTGGAACAGAATAAGTTGGAAAGCAGAAATGAGAGATGTTGAGAAACAGGTTTTCAATGATATAGCTTGAGTCCTAGGATTATGCTGCACCTGGAATTTTCAGTTGAGTGAGCCAATAAATTTCCTTTTTGTTATTGTGGTTTTGTTTGTATTATGGCTTTAGCCAGTGAGTGTTGATTTTTTTGTTACTTGCAAATAAAAATATGAAAACTGACATGTCAAAAAAAAAAAAAAAAAAAACTTCTGGTGAGAGGTGATGGTGACTCCCATGAGCATGATAGTAGTAGAGAGTAGTGGTCAGATTCTGGACATATTTTGAATCAAGGACACCTGCCTTTACAAGGAAGTCCTGAATACCTTTTCCCACATTGTTTATTCTTTTGGTTTTTCCATTTTTGTGAATCACCACTTTTTTTTTTTTCTATTGGGTTATCTGTCTGTTGCCCTTTGATTTGTAGGAATTCTTTATATATGTTGGCTACTAATCCGTCATTAAGTTGCAGATATTTTTTTCCCTGTGGTGACTCTCTTTTCATATTTTGGGAGTGATAACTTTTGTTCATATGATTTAAAATTTTTATTGTAGCTAAATTCATGATATTTTTCTTTATGATATGTTATCTTTGTGTCCTTTGAGAAATTTCTTTTTAATGAGATCATGAAAGATATCTCTTAAGTAATCTTCTAAGAGTTTTAAAGGTTTTATTTTTATATTTGGATTTTTAATTCACTTGAAATAGATTTTTGTATATGGTATATATATATATATATATATACATACACTACAAAATAAAGATCTGTCTTTATATTTTCTCAAATGTATAATATTTTTGTCATTTGTGGAAAAATCTATTCCCACTTATTTTAATGCCAACTGTCTCATATGCCGTTTTACATAGATATGAACCTGATCCTGGACTCTATTTCTCTGCTACATTTTCCTATTTGATGGTTCCTGGGGCAATATCAGCTTTAGTATAAGTCCAGGTTTTTGATAAGTGTAGATATTCCTTTTTCTTTTTATTAATAACTTTGGTGATATTTTGGACCCAAATACTTTCAGTTCAGTTCAGTTCAGTTGCTCAGTTGTGTCTGACTCTTTGCGACTCCATGAATCACAGCACGCCAGGCCTCCCTGTCCATCACCAACTCCTGGAGTTCACTCAAACTCACGTCCATCGAGTCGGTGATGCCATCTAGCCATCTCATCCTCGGTCGTCCCCTTCTCCTCCAGCCCCCAATCCCTCCCAGCATCAGAGTCTTTTCCAGTGAGTCAACTCTTCGCATGAGG